>AYEL01062840.1:0-16345 GCA_000484575.1 Olivierus martensii
AAAATTTTTTGGAATTTATGATTGTTCGATCGGTGCGATGTAAAAAGATGTTTAATAAAGGCCATTCTACAAAGGGGCCTAAAACAAATTTTGTATCTTGTGATATACATCTCCTTAATTTCAAGTTAATTATACAATGACTGTTAAAAAAGGAATATGCATCGAAATAACAATTGTTTAATTTTTAAGAAGTTTTGTTTGGGATTTATATACTTAAAGGGAAAATTTTAAAATTTAAAGTTAACATGTGTTTATACAACTGAAGAGGGCGTTAAAGCCGAAATGCATTTTGTTCCACGGTTAACTGCTAAAGGATTTTTAAAGTAAAAATTTTTTGAAATTTATGATTGTTCGATCGGTGCGATGTAAAAAGATGTTTAATAAAGGCCATTCTACAAAGGGGCCTAAAACAAATTTTGTATATTTTTCTTCATAATTTTCATTTCTAAATCTAGAGAGGAAAATTATATAAGAGAAAATACTTTGTGATTAAATATAACAATTATTTAGATAATTTATAGAACTACATTGTAACAGGAATTTGTGTGACATAATTTAGGATCAAATATGTGATTATTTCTATCTTTAATGATACAATAAAAACAAATATAGTATTATAAGAATAAAGGATTACTGTATGTACAAAGGAATATGTATTGTAAAATTTGGATTTTAATTTGATTCTAATTTGGAATACAAAATAGCCAAGATGTAATAAAGAAATGCATCTGGGACCTATAAATTTTCAGATATTGCATTTAAGATACATTATCAATATTTAATATTGTATTTCATATATATTGTAAAATATATGAAATACAATATTAATAATATTGATATTGTATTATAAATTAATATTAATTAATTTATAAACAATTAAGACAAAATTGCTTTGTGTTTTCTGTTGATTTTATTCCGCAGTTGCAGGAATTTCATGATCTTGTAATTTTATCTGGATTTAAATGAGATGCCAGATTATCATTGTCCAGAAAATTGGTGTTCAACTTATATTATAAACTAACATATACAAATATGTAACCTACAAATATAGTAGATAGTTATGCTTTATATCTAAAAAAATACAAAATAATATAAAAATGTAAATGTATAAATATCTTATTGCATATAATATTTTTTTGTACAGTATCTTCCTGGGCACATTTATAACATATAATTTATATTCAATGTTTATTTAATGTATAATAATATTTTTTATTAATTTTTATTATAGTTTATACTGTTTTTACTATCTACAAAAAATTCAGTATAGTGATGAATGCAGAGAAGGACACTCATTTAAACTTACGTTAGGCCATTCCATGTTAACTAGTTGCATTTTCTTTGCCCATTTTTATTTTACTTTTCTATCTTTTAATTTGGTTTTTGAATAATGCTTAAGTAGAGACAAATAATCCTAATCTAGCCAAATTTCCCCCAGCGGTTTATTTTAGAATTAACTGCCAAATTAATAATTAATTAATTTTTAAATTACACTACAGTGCCACCATCTGTTGGATTAATAATTTAAATTTAGGCTAAGGTGGCGCCATCTAATATTTAATAATTGAACTATAATTTTTACTAATTTCCTGAAATTAAAAATTTGCCTTGGCCTGGAATCGAACCAGGGACTTCGGGTTACCGTCCCGACGCCTTACGTTTAATAAAACGTACGTGTTAATCCCCTAGTTTAATGGATTTTGATTAGATATCTGACTTGAGCCAAGTCTGTCTGCCCGGATTTGCCATAGAGGGCCCGTGGCTAGATCTAGCCCGTCCGGGAGCGCTGGTGTCGGCGTAAGTCCGATAATTCCTAAATTATATACATCCTGAAATTGAAAATCTGCCGATGCCTTGGTAGTCTAGCTGGTAAGGCGTCGGGACGGTAACCCGAAGTCCCTGGTTCGATTCCAGGCCAAGGCAAATTTTTAATTTCGGGAAATTAGTAAAAATTATAGTTCAATTATTAAATATTAGATGGCGCCACCTTAGCCTAAATTTAAATTATTAATTATTAATCCAACAGATGGTGGCACCGTAGTGTAATTTAAAAATAAATTATTAATTTGGCAGTTAATTCTAAAATAAACCGCTGGGGGAAATTTGGCTAGATTAGGATTATTTGGATCGCGTTAATCCCCTAGTTTAATGGATTTTGATTAAGTAGAGACTCAAAACAAAAAAAATTTTCTTCTAAAATTTCTTTTGCCCTTGCCAGTGGTTATATTTGGTTTAATAAAAAGCAAATTGGAAAATTACATGAATTTTTTCTTAACTTCTAAATCTTGAGAGGAAAATTATATAAGGGAGAATATTTTGTAATTAAATATAATTATGTAGATAATCTATAAAATTTGATATTCTAACTGAAATATAGTAAGTCTATGTATGAGATAATTTCTATTTGTTTAATGCTACAATATAGAGAAAATATCATAAGAATTACTGATAATTGCATACAAATTGGAAAACATTACAAAATTTGGATTTTTAATTTAATTTCTAATTTTGATAGACAAGAATAATATATTACAAAGAAATGAATCTAAGAGAGTTCAAAATGTGATATATCTTTCAATGATGTATGTTAGATAGGATATTTAATATTAAATTTCATATATTTTTATATTTTCATGTATTTTTATAATCAATTAACCCATTGAGGTTCATCAATGTTTACAAAATAAATCTAATCAATTAGCAAAAAATTAAAATTGTGAAATCTTACTTAATCTTCATTGAAATTTTTTGAAATTTTTACAATTTATTACATTTTTTATTGTCATTCTAAAGATTTAAAAATTTTTTCTGAATTTTATTTTTCACAACTTTTTATTATATGAGATCGGAGAAAATACAATTTTTCTATATGAAATCTTAGCCATCCAATGAAATGCTTGGTATTTTTTAATAGCAGCAAGTCTTATGAATGAAATAAGGTATGAATGAAAAAAAGCAGTTAATATTTTAAAAAATTATTGATGATAAACCAAGTAATGTGCAAATTTTAATTAAGTTAATTAATTAATTAATTAGTTGTAAAGTCACCAAAGTTTATTAAAATATTGCCATTTTTTTTAATAAAATATATTTATTATGTTTTTCTTTCATTTCAATAATTTTAATTTTAATTTTTTTATAAATTTTCAAATTTATAACCAAAAACATGACATATATGAAAATCATCCACTCTTGTACATAAACAGCTATAACCTTTTTTACTCTACTTTAACTTGGCCTGCAGATGATTTGTTGACATTCTACATCCAATACCATATGCAACTCAGTATAGTAGGTTTCCTGCGAAACAACTGGCCCCATGAAACAATAAAAGTGCCACACCCCTTTTTCTGGGATTGTTTACATTAAGATATTCTGATATTTTACTAAATTATCATTAAAAGTAAAGCAATAAATGAACAAATAAGTAAAAATATTGTTTATTTCAATAAAAGACCAAATAAGTAAAAATATTCTATATTTTAACAGAATTAACCAAAATTTTAATATTATCAGCAAAGTTTTTTAATTTTATGAATTTACGTCTTGTCATACTAAAATTCCATGTTTTACTTAAAATTTCAAAAATAAATTTATCTTATTCCAAAATCAAAATAAGATTACTAAAATATAATAAAATAGAATGAAGAATTGATAGGATTCAATGAAAAAAATCCAAATTCTATTAATACAATCCATTCACATTTTCTATTTTTAAACCAGAATTTAAAAACAAATTTTAGCAATCAAAAAATTTTGGACCCATCATCGGAGGCATGTATTTTTACCAAATAAATGCAAATAAACTGCTCTATGATAGCTGCATTGTATAATTCAGGATTGAATTTTTTTTTATCATTTTTTTGTTCCACTTACATGGTGTGTATATACATTAAATGACATCAATGGGTTAAGATAAAAATTACTTGATTGCTTCTTTAAATAGGAACTGATTATGTTTGTTATATATGAGAAATTGCTTATTATAAATATGAAATTTTTATACGTAAACATACGGTACTTAAATCAACAGAAGCTTAGATTCTCCCACCCTACACATTGTAGGGTAGGAGAATCTAAGCTTCTGTTATGTGTGTTGAACTGTATGCAGAAACAATCAACAATTAAACTATTTTATATATATCTAATTAATATATTTAATATAATAATACAAATAGAAAACAAATGAGGCAGAATAACTTATGTAAACAATAAAACATATGTATTTGAAGAAATTTGTTTTTTTTTTATTACATTGTGTTTTCTCTTATTTTTCTATCAGATCGATATTCCGAAAAAATCATTTATCTGAATTATCCTTGGTCCCAATTAGTTCAGATAATCAACGCTCTAGTGTATTACTAAATTATTACTACTCATACTGTATAGAATTACTATATTAAAAAATCATAAGTCAAAAATGATCAGCGGTCATTTTTGACTTATAATTTTTTCCAACCTATGATGGAGTTGTTAAAATATAACCCCATCATAAATAGAGGAGCATCTCTATTAGAGTTAATTTAAGTCACTATTCCTGTCACTATTCCTGTTGATAAGGCCTGATCCAGCAGCTATAGAGCTTTACCACCTTCTTCTAGAACACACTCATGGGGAAGCCAGCCTATCAAACTGTCTCCAGGAGATTTGTGATTTAATTGTTCATGGGTCATTCTTTATATTTAATGGAAAATTCTATAGACAAACTATTGGTGTTCTGATTGGAAATCCTATAGCCAAAGTTTTAGCAGAATTTGTGGTTCAGAAAGAGGAGAAGGTGATCCTTCCATGTTTTAGTTCTCATCTGAAATTGTATCGGAGGTATTTTGATGATATCCTGGGTTTTGTGGGATGGCCTTGGTGATAATATTGGGCTGTTAACTAGCCTCTCCGACCAAAGTTTAGAGCTAGAACTTGGAATTGAGCAAACTGACATGACTACTGTCCATTTCCTGGATATGTACAGGTATCCCTCCTATAACACAGTAGATAGGTTTCTGAAAAATACTGTATTGTGTGAAACCTTGTTATATGAGACCTGGAGCCAATACAAAAAGATGAGTTAGTTCCAAAACTAATTAAAAACAAGTAACTTTCTTTAATTCCATATAAGAAACTTAATTTTTATTAAGAATATTAATACAGTCGAACAAAACATAAAGAAAGAAAAAGAAAAAATATATAAGACCCTAAAAGTTTCTGAATTTTGGAAATTATTCACGTCATCTAAATTGAATTTTTTTTATCAAATAATAATTCAGTAAATATACATTAAGATTTATAAAAAATATTATTTACTATTAGGAGATATTATATCAAAATAGAAAAGCAATTTTATTACTGTGCACAGTAATTATATAAGATAAAAAATTTTTATTTTACTATATTTAAAAAAAATTATTAATTTCATGCTATTTATTGTAATAAAAGTGCCAAATAAAATAAAAAAAAAAATAATGCTGTCAATTGTGTGAAGCATGCATTTTTAACATATAGTATACTACCATAGCTATTCTGAATCATATCATATTCATTCCTAGTTCTGCAGCAGTTGAAGTGGTGTCATGATAGCAATAACTGCACATAAATAAATTTTGCTAAATTGGAAAATACATAATTTTTTCAAAATATCTTTGAAAAAATTAAATTTTTTTATGCTATAATTCACCAATTTTGGATAAAATTTGATTTTTTGAATTATTTTAATTTTTCATATAATCAAAACAAAATTAAAAAGTATCATTTTAAAATCATATCCCTAGTTTCCTAATGAAACTTCTTTCTCAATGACTAGTATCACTCTTAAATGCTTTTTCTTATAAAAATAATTTTTTGTTTAAAGCAGTTTTTGTACAAAATATGAAAATTAGATTTTAGAGATGTCTATCCAATTTTTATTAAAAGTTTATTCGAATATAAATAAGAAATTTCAAATTAATATATACAGTCGATTCTCATTATTCGCGGTAGTTATGTTCTGTAAATTCTTTGCAAATACTGAATTAGCGAATACCGAACCATTGTGCTTATGGGAAATAGAGTTATGTTCCTGCGAACCTTTCATCCCAACATTTTCATCCTTGGTTTATGTGTTTTTTTCTGTTTAAAGACACCTTATTTAATGTATATTTATTACTTACAAATACAACAAAATCTAAACTAGCTTATAGGATCTTAAATAAAATTAATTTTATTTAAGGTCCTATAAGCTAGTTTAGATTTTGTTGTATTTAATTAAGGACCTAGTTATCATTTTTATCTAGTACTTACAAATAATTACAGTATATGCAGTGTATAGTACTATATATATTATTATAATTACAGTAATCTTCATTTAATATTTTAAAACACTAACTATGTAGTACGTAAAATCTTATTTTTGATAGATAGTTGTTTGATGTTGCAAGATGTTTGAATGGCAACTGGCACATTGTCTTTCTGAACTGCATTGAAAGACTGTATCAGCCTTGTCTTTGTCATTTTTTGTCTCAAATCTAAACTCTTGGCATAAGGAGTAAATGTGCTGGAAGTTAGGCACCCAAATTTGAGGCTGCATTCGAGCATAGGGTCACATTCTTCCGTGAGACCTGAGGATGATATGAACAGGCTTTTCGCTTACCTGGGTCTGTGGAGTGAGCAGGGATAGATAATGAGACTTTCCTGGAAAACCGATTCAGAGACTACATTTGGTAACAAATAGTTAGTTAGTTATATTAAGCTGTCATATCCTCATGGGATATTTTGTATCTGGCGGCAGCCACTTATAGAGCTCATCACAGGCTGGCTATCATCTATGATGGGATCAACTAGATGGTTGAAGAATGGGGTTCAACGGACCAGGTCCGGACCCCTCGTGAATAACTGGAGGTGTGGAACCTTGATCCTCCAGGGTAGTAAGCCAAAGCTTTACCACACGGCCATCCGGTCGACAGGTAATAAAACTTCTTTTATTAGAGAGAGTTTACAATGATAACAGTATTTTTGCCGCTCAGCAGAAGTCTGTGAATAAGTGCGAAAGCTCTGCAAAAATCAATTTTGTGATTACAAATAAATTTTTGTGAATAGGCGAATACAGAATCCGCAAATAATGAGAATTGACTGTATTATTTTGAATATTTCATCAATGAAATAATAATCTCAAGCATTTCTGGGTTTAATCTGAGCTATTAAAATTTTTTTTATATACAACCATAATATATAGTAAGCCTTCGACTTATGTTGTATGAGAGATTTGTAGAATGAATAAAATCTCTCTATTTTTATTGATTTTTCCATAAAATGCCAATGACACTTCATTAAACAAATTACTTTTCTACAAAAATAATACTTATGGCCTTAAATTTACTTATTTATGCTTAAAGCATCTTCATAATATTCATTTGACCATTTTACTTTCTAATGTGCTTATTAGTATATATTGAATTTAAGCATTGTTGGACTCAAGCAGTTTTTGATTTATGTGGAAATTTTTTGGATGAATTAATCATACAGGGTGTCCAGCAAAGGACTCCCTGATTTCAAAATTAAAAATCACGAAAACAAAGATCGGTAGAAGAATGCAACAAGCGGTATGTTTATTGTGAAAGCTGTAAGAATTTCATACAGAAGTTTCGAAATAATAGTTACAAAAGCTGCTAACAGATGGCACTGTATGCTGTACAGCTTGTATCAGCATGCATAAATAAACTTGTCCTTTGCAAGCAGTCTTTGCGATCACATTACAATTTTTTTGAAATGTCCACCGCTCGCAGTACAGAGATGGCGCAAACGAACAATGAAATTTGCCATCACATCCTGTAGTGTGTCAACAGAAATGGATTCAGATGCCACACAGATCGACGATTCAAGCTCGTCCAGTGTGGTGAGATGGTTCCGGTAGACAGTGTCTTTGAATGTGCCCCAGAGATCGACGATTCAAGCTCGTCCAGTGTGGTGAGATGGTTCCGGTAGACAGTGTCTTTCAATGTGTCCCAGGAAAAGTAGTCACAAGGAGTCAATCAGGCGAATATGGAGGCCAATCCATGCCTGCGCCAGTACAGCTCCATCTCTTAACAGCTTTTGTAACTATTATTTGGAAACTTCTGTATGAAATTCTTACAGCTTTCACAATAAACATACCGTTTGTTGCATTCTTCTACCGATCTTTGTTTTGATGATTTTTAATTTTGAAATCAGGGAGTCCTTTGCTGGACACCCTGTATAAGTCAATGACCTACTGTATAATGTTTCTATTTGTTAATCCATAGTGTCTTAATTTATTAATTATGCTGTTAAATATACAGGGTGCGCCAGATAAATCCGGACAAATTTCAAATTGAATTTCCTGCCATATTTGACGTCAGCGCTACAATGCTGCTGACGTTTTAGTAAGCCAGACAGACGATGCGTTTGAGGATAACTACAAAATAGCTGATCAGTTAAGATCGAGTGCAGAATATAATCGGAAAGCAGCGATAATCGAAGGCCTTCGCGCTGGACGTTCACCTTCCGAAATAATTCGGTTCTTTAACTATCCAAGATCGACAGTTTATGATGTTGCTGCTAGATATGCGGCTTCAGAGAAGTCTGAAGAAGGTTCTGCCAACCCGGCAAGAAAGAGCCATTCCAGGGGAAGATCGTCAAGGACACCGGAAGTTGTCCAAAGAGCTCAAGAGCTCATCTCAGAGGACCCAGGGCAATCTCTCAGGCAGTTGGCAAAAACATTGGGTGTGAGTGAGACCACAATGCGTCGAATTGCGGAAGAGGACCTACGGTACAAGTCCTACGTCATAAAAGTACGACAGATGCTGTCTGATGCCGCTAAAACAAAGAGCGCAACTTGCTTCTGTGTTCAATGAAGAATGAAGCTGCAGGACGCATCAGATTTTTTTCTGATGAGAAAATTTTTACTGTTGATGCCAAAGTAAACCGGAGAAATGACCGTTGGCTTGCCTATGACCTTGAAGATGTCCCCGTAATAGCTAGGACGAAGTTTCCGGCCAGTGTTCACGTCCTAGCTGTTGTTTCCGGTGAAGGTGACGTCATGCCGCCGCACGTCTTTGGAAAGGGGGAAACCGTAACAAAAAAGATTTACTTGCATGTTCTTACAACAATAGTGAAACCTTGGATGGAAACTGTGACTTCTGGAAGACCCTACATTTTCCAGCAGGACGGCGCGCCTGCGCACATCAGTCATTTAGTACAAAACTGGTTGTCAGACAACATGGATACGTTTTGGTCTAAAGAATTCTGCCTCCTAACAGTCCAGATTTGAATCCTTTGGACTACTACGTATGGAGCGTTGTTGAAAGGGTCTGTAATAGGTCGAGACATCCTAATGTGGCATCTCTCCAGGCCGCTATTGAGGCAGCGTTTTCGAACTTGGACAAGCAGGCATTGCGCAGGGCATGTCATCGTTTCCGGTTGAGGATCGAGGCAGTAATTGAGGCAGAAGGGAATTACATCGAGTAATTTTAATCTAAAGGGATCCAAAATTAATGTGCAATGATAATTTTGATAATTTTATTCTTTTTGTTAAATAAAATTTTGTTTAATTAAATTGTTTATTTTGTCCGGATTTAGCTGGCGCACCCTGTATATATACAAAATAAAATGAAATCCAAATGAAACTAATAAACTTGCCAAATTTAACACCTTGAGACACACAACAGAATTTTAATTTGAAATAATTTTAGAATTATTACACAAATTACTAAGCCGAGTGGCGCCATCTATTAATTTTTAATTAAACTAGAATTTTAACTAATTTACCTGAAGATGAAAAAATCCACCTCAGCCTGGAATTGAACCGGGGACCTTTGGGCTACCGTCCCAACGTCATACTGCTAGACCACCAAGGCCAACAAGCGGATTGATTCTACAGGCAGTTATATTGATTTGGAACCAACTTTTTTAGATTACCAGCATTGGACTTTGCCAATAGATCTATTCCTGACCATGCTGAATCTAGCCACGGGCCCTCAATGGCGCTAGCCAGGCAACACATAGACTGGCACAGTCATTACAACACAAACTTACAAATCAAACTTCAAGGGAATTTTAATCCAAATGAACCTGATAAACTTGCCAAATTTAACCCTTGAGATACACAAGAGAAATTTTAATTTGAAATAATTTTAGAATAATTATACAAATTACTAAACCGATGCCGGTAATCTAAAAAAGTTGGTACCAAATCAATATAACTGCCTGAAGAATAATCAATCCAACTCGTTGGCCTCGGTGGTCTAGTGGTATGACGTTGGGATGGTAGCCCAAAGGTCCCCGGTTCGTTCCAGGGCTGAGGTGGATTTTTTCATCTTCAGGTAAATTAGTTAAAATTCTAGTTTAATTAGTAATTAATAGATGGTGACGCTCGTTGGCTTAGTAATTTGTATAATTATTCTAAAATTATTTTGAATTAAAATTTCCGTTATGTGACTCAAGGATTAAATTTGGCAAGTTTATTAGGTTCATTTGGATTAAAATTTCCTTGAAGTTTGGTTTGTAAGTTTGTGATAAAATGAAATATTGACTAGAATTTACATCTTTTGTATTATGAATTATATTGGATTTAGTGCTCAGACTGGAAAAATTTAATATGAGAAACATTAAAAATTTTTTAAATAAAACAGTTTCAAATCAAGCATACTTGGCAGTGAGAAATAAATAAAATTTAATTAATAAACAAAAGTACTTTCAGTAATTATGTTTACCATCATCAGTCGTACATTCGATTAAGAATAGAACAGAGGAATAACAATTTGAAAATAAGTTTAAATATTAAAGGAGTTATATAAATATATAAATAAAATAACACAAACTAAAATTATAAAACTAAGACATATTAATTAACAGCATGGGTGGAGAGTTAAAAATAATCATAATGCACATTTTTTAATTGCATATTTCCAGGCATTACTAAGGCCATCCGCTTGCCTAATATTATTGATGTTACCCGTTTTATTGCCTTTTAAAATTTTGATCTTCTCTGTAGTTGGTAGAGCCTTGCAATCTCGTACCTCTTTAATGACACATGCTTCATGCCAAAGAACATTAATGTCTTTCTCATAAGCTCTTATCGCTAATGCGGTGTTGAAGTTACCTTTCAAAATATCTGCCTTATGTTCGGCTAATCTATCTTTAAAATTACGCGCCGTTGCACAGACATATGTTTCGGTTTTGTTATCACTAATATTTTGTATGGGGATTTTGTAAACCCCAGATTTATACTCTAATGCTCTCTTTGACTTGTCGTTTCTAAGCAAATTGTAGATTGTAGGGTCCCTCTTAAAGGTGTGTGTTTTATTAGTTGATTTAAGCACAGACTTAATTGAGCTGTTGGAATGCAGTTTAAAAGGCAAAGGAACTCGACTCTGAGGGTTAAGCAAGTGCACGACAGCTGAGGAGGGCTCCAGTTGGCTGGTGTATATAGACTGTAAAAGGAACTTGCTTTCAATCTTTCGGTATATTCTTCGCATAAATTTGTCATTATATCCGAATTTGCGACCTAAGCTAAATATTCTACAAATTTCTTTATTCCTTAAAAGATTATTACTGCAGTGCGTGAATGACCTCGTGAAGTAAGAAGTAAAAGCCGATTTCTTAAAGGCCCAGGGGTCATAGGACCATTTAGGTATAATAACAGGTGGTAGTTGGTTTAACAAAAACGATAGTAAGAAAAGTATTATCTGACAGTGTTATCTTGATATCCAGGAAATTTACTGTTGTTTGGCTGGACTGGGTAAGCTTAAGTGTTAGCCCAAATTCAGTTTTCGAGAGCTGTTGTACTAACTCGTTCCCTTTGTGCTCACTTCACCATAAAATGAATATGTCGTCTACATACCTTGAATATAGAAGGAACTCACTAGTAATTACAGGACTCAGCTGCGATTCTACGTGTCTAACAACTATCTCCGCTAACACCCCTGCCATGGGACTCCCTATAGGGACCCCGCGGAGCTGCTTATAGTAAATACCGTCGTATTCAAAATATGATTCATGGCAGATAATGAATCATATTCAAAATATGATTCATTATCTGCCATGAATCATATTTTGAATACGACGGTATTTACTATAAGCAGCTCCGCGGGGTACATATTCGGTAAACATAATTACCGAAAGTACTTTTGTTTATTAATTAAATTTTTATTTATTTCTCACTGCCAAGTGTGCTTGATTTGAAACTGTGTTATAAAAGGAAAAGAAGGCAGTATATCGTTTTTGTTTATGTTTTTAAATAAGCATATTTTATTTTAATTAATACAATATTTAACAAAAGAACCCTGCATTTTTCCCAATTCAAGCATTTATTGAATCTAAAAATAAAAGTGAAGCTGATCTTATAATAAAATAACCAAAAAATACAAAACTTTTAAAAATCAGACAATAATTAAAGATAGAATAATAATTAAGCATTTATTGTTTTATCTTTAATGAGTTTAGTGTTTGATATCTTGTACATTATAGAAACAAATAATTGTCAAATCTGATCAAATAAAGTTTTCCTTTGTAATTATTCCTTCTTAGAAGAATTTATTTCTATTAGAATTTGTTTGTTAATATGTTTATTAATTTCTTTCCATATTACAGAATACTTATTGTCATAAATAATTTTATTAATTTGTTTCAGATATCCTCGAATCAATAGAGAGAGTTTTTTACCCATTGCCACATCTTTAGATGATTCTGATTTTGATGCGTAAGTAAAATTTATTTAATATTTTACACACAAACTAATCTATAGAAATTAAAATCTTCTAAAATGAAAATCAATGTTCTGTCTGTGTGTATTTGTGGGAACTATAAGTCTTTGTAAAATAGGGCTAATACCATTATATTAGGACTTATTTTGGGACTTTTGAAATTCAGTAGTATGTCCAAATGACCATGGATATTTAGTACCAAATTTGGACAAAAATCTTTCCAGCAATTAGAGTATTTTGGAGTAATGACAAAAAAAAAAAAACTACATTTAGTTCTTTAGATTTTTGTTCGGATTTGGCATTATTTTTCTACTTCTTCTTTTGGATTTGAATTAAGAATAGACCCACTGTATAGTTTAATGAAAGAAGACTCATAGGTATATTCCATATGTTATTAATCTCTGAAAGTAGCCCTTGGAAATTGTATCTTTTCTAGAGATAGCATATAGTAAATGTTTCACCATGTGAGATTTCTGTACTAGATATAACATCATTATGTGTGAAACTTGGAGGAATTATTGTTTTCCTATGCATATTTTCTTTATGATAAGAAGAACTTCCACTAACAACAATTTGTGTGTTTGATGGAGTTCTGTTAATAAAATCAGTTTGATTTACTTGTTGGTGTTGATGCTAATTCTCATCATATAGTTTAAGGAAGTAGAGACATCAATCAAAGAGCTGATCATTTATTGGAATTCCTAAATGGTCCAATAAGTGCTCATCTCTTTGATGTCTTTGCTTCAATGAATTTATCTTTGTTGGTTCATTGCTCTCATTTAATAAAAAAGAACCAAAGGGAGGTCGATTTAATGTTAGGTCAAAAATAGTTTTAATCCCTTAACTTAGGACTGACATGGGTCTAATGAGTTGTCTGTTTTAGATAATAGATATATTAGAAATGACTGTTGATTTAGATGACGGGCTTTTGTCCTTTCATCAAAACTGTACAGTTAAGACTGCTGGTTCATCAAAACAGGTTCTATGGTGGAATAAATAGTTTGGCCATCTTAGACTTAAAGTTAGAAGGCTTTTTAATAAAGCTAAAAGGACAGATGAATGGGCTACTTATAGAAGTATTCTCTCTGTTATAATAAAGCTGTTAGAAAGACAAAAAGGTCTTTTCAGAAAAAAGTTACTCAAAGGTATGTTAGGAAACTAATGAAGATAAAGTCCAAAGGGAATTATTCCAAGACTAGTATTATCAAGCTTGCCAGATGGCAGAATGATGCAAGGATTCGTTAAAGGAACTCTTTTGAGTAAACTTTCCTGGGTCTAACTTGATTGAGGGATCATCTTTTTCACAAGATCAATCAAACCTCAATGGGTATGTTGCCATGAGGAGGATTGGGACCTTATTAAATTTGGGAATCATTAAATGCAGAAGTTTTCTCCACCATGTAAAAAAAATGAAATATGTGCTGAAATTAAAAAATTTTATAAAATCTGAAAAAATTGGAATTTTCTTATATCATTAGATCCTTCCTGATGCACTCATAAAATTTTGCAATGCATTAAAAGACGCCAAAAATATTTTGCCATTTAAAATTTCCACACATTTTCACTCATGCAATCAAAATGCTTGTTTTAATAATTAGTCATTTCTAAAAATAGCTTATCATTTTGTGATGCTGCAGTCACTAGTTTTACATTGCTTTGCTTTGCAGTGTATATAAACAAACAATTAACCCTTTGCATTCCGGTGTCAATAACATACTTGACAGGCCGAAGACCTGCTACAACTCCATTGTCAATAACGTTATTGACAGGATCTGGTGCCCTTATTTTTATTTATATTGAAAAATAAATTTTCAAAATATCATTTTCTGTCATATTTTTCATTGTTTTATCATAGTAACCAAAATTTTGGTAAAATTTAGATTTTTAATTAAATTTTTAATTAATTTTTTAATCGTTTTATAATCGGATTTACTAATATAAGTGCCATCTTTGGACCGCCAAAAATTCAAGAACGGATCGTCCGAATTTTCCGACTTTCTCTATCATGTTCCACATTTCCTTCTGATTTTATCCTTACTTCTTTTTTACAGATATCTTGATCCAGTAAATTAAAATTTGGGAAAGTTTGGCCCCTTGTAAATAATACGATTTTAGCGCTTTTTCACACACAAAATTCGATAAATTAGTTTTATTTAAAAATTTATAAATTTTAACTTATCAGCGAAACAAAGCGACCTATACCACACTTGACGATCGACGCGGAAGTCGGCGTCCTAGATTCTGGCGGGAAATATCTAACGGTTTTTCGAAATCAGCTGATTGTTTGTTTATATTAGTTATATTTTAAATGTAACACAAAAATTTAAACAATACAATTATTTTTGTGTTATCTGCAGTCGAAACAAGTAACTAGTACACCAGGGGTGCATAATTACTGTCAAACAACGTCCATCCAAGGTCAATTGTTGACCTCAGGCCATATGGGCTGTTCTTATTATCTCAGGAAGGGAGAGCCGTGATAAATCGTCCCCTTTGTTTGAAAATGCTGTTATTATTATATTTTAACTATTTTTTGAAAAATTAATGACTTAGAATGACGAAATACAGAGAAATAATTCACCATCCGCCATTTTTAAAAGGCTCTGAGACTAATCTTGAGTAAAAAACGTATAAAAACGATAATTTATCAAAAATCAGTGCTAAATCTGGCATACAGATGGCAGGATGATAGCTACGTATACAAATTATAGCAATATTTATTAAAATAAATAAATTTTCAACAAAGTCGACCATTCTCATACGTACTAATACTTCTTATAAAATAAAAAGTATTTATCTCACATTATTTTAAGAAAATATAATGAAAAATGCCAAATAAACAATAATTTTAAACATTTATGTAGTAGAATACCGTATTTCGTCCGCGAGAGGGATAATACGATTGTTTGTTTACACAGAAGATCAAATTACAATCTGGGATCATATTTCAGTTCATAAATTGTCTTCGTGAAGCGAAAAAAGTTTTTAGAATTATGAAGTATTTGGTATTATTAGATGCGGAATATCATCAAGAATGTAAATATATAAGAATTTTTTTTATCCGATACCCGAAATCATGAATAATTTGAAAAATTACGTATTGTTTATATATGCAAATTAGGCCTAATTGCTTTCGTATTTTTTTTCTTTTATTCTTTTGATTCTTCATCCAAAATTAAAAAAGGGTATCAGAGTACGGTATATTGCCGACAAAATCCAATTTTTTCGTGTCAAAATGTTAAAATTCAAAAAAGTTATGACAAAAAAAACAATAAATCATAATTTTTTTTAAATGGCCGCGCTATAGCGGTAGACCAATAAAAAAATATTTTTCAGGAGCGCAAAGGGTTAAATATTTTCATTCTTAGATACTTCAATATACTGTTTATCTAATTTTAGATTTTTATTAATCATTTATTAAGTTTTAAATAATAATTAAGATGTTCCAATGCACAGCTTTCTTTTTATTTTATATATATTAAAATTAAAATGAAATAAATATTAGAAGATAGAATAAGCAATACTTAAAGAAAAGAGTATTATGCTCAGTGGTGGACTTTCACATAGGTGTGGAGATGGCCGCCTCGGGCTCACAAACCAAGGGGGCCCCATATTTAGCTTTAAAGCTTATATTGAACAATGTTAAATTATAAAAAAGT
>AYEL01062841.1:0-34376 GCA_000484575.1 Olivierus martensii
TTTTTGAAAGATGTTATTAAAAATAATTTTCCAACTTAAAAATTTTCAAAAAATTACTGAACTCCCTAAGGCAGTTCATGGAGTACATTGGGTTTTTAGCATCTTTTAATCATGTTAAATACTTTATTTTTAAAATTTCACTTTTTACCTGTATAAGATGGAAAAAATTATTATTTTTCCATCTTATACAGTTGTTCTTTTATTCAGTGAAATTTTAAAATTCTTTCCGTTTCCACATTAGACAGTTTCCACGTTATATAGATATTTTCTTTGATATTTCTAAGGAAGTTGTTCGGGAATAAAAAATATTTTCCATGTTGAGCAGGTTTCCGGCTTGTAGTATCTAGCTTAGACAGATTTTATTGTAAATACAATATTATAATTATAATAATTTTAATTTAATTTTTTAAAACACTAATTTTGTAGTAAATAAAATCTTATTTTTGATGGTTAATTGTTTGATGTTGCATGATGTTTGATGCAGCAGCTAACACATTGTCTTTCTGAACTTTGTTGAAAACTGCATAAGCCTTATCTGTGTTGCGTTTTGCCCCAAATCTTCTAAAATCTTGGCATAAGGAGCAACAAATGCATGGGAAGTTATGCACCTAAATTTGAGGCTGCTTTCAAGCATAATGTCACATTCTTCTATGGTACTGCAGATGATATGAATAGGGTTTTGGCCTACCTGTGGTCTGTGGAGTGAACAAGGATAGATAATGAGACTTTTTCGGCAGAATGACATTGAGACTACATTTGGTAACAAACAGTTTCCTTTATTAGAGTGAGAGAGAGTTTATATTGGTAAAAGTATTTTCACTGCTCAGTGGAAGTCTGCTCATAAGTGCAATAAGTCTGTGAAAATTGATTTTGTGGTTACAAATAATTTTTTGCAAATAGTCGAATATGAGAATAATGAGAATTGACTGTATATTGTATTAAAATTTAGGCTCTTGGTTATTGCTAACTTTAATTTATGTAATTTTATTATTATCTATCATAAAACATATTTTTCAATCAGCATAGAATGTTTTTGAAAAATTTTTTGAAAGATGTTATTAAAAATAATTTTCCAACTTAAAAATTTTCACTTAAAAAATTACTAAACTCCCTAAGGCAGTTCATGGAGTACATTGGGTTTTTAGCATCTTTTAATCATGTTAAAAAAAGATATTAAATCTTTCTTTAGAATATGAAATGAAATTGCCAGCTTGATTTAATAATTAAAATATGAATATAGATAGGAATATAAATGCATAAAATATGCATGTGCAATGTATAGAATGAATGAAATATGATAAGGCTGTTAGACATTGTTATTTTATAAAAAGATTGAAAAACATTACAGTACCATGCAGAAAAACTTTTAATGCAAATAAAGATATATTTTCAATCATGATCAACAGTCTACATCAGCTTACATACTATATAAACTGATGGATGAATATGTGATATGTAAACTGATATATGAGTATGTAATAATCTGATATAGAGCAGTTGATAGTGGTCAAAAACATTTCTTTATTTGCATTAAAGGGTTTAAAAGATGTTATTTGCATTAAAGGGTTTAAAAGCATGTTAAAAACAGATTTAATATCTTTTTTTAACATGCCTGGGTACTGTACTATTTTAATAAAATTGTTTTAATGATATATTTATTAATCTCACACAATTTTCCCTGAATATTATTTATTTGCATTAAAGGGTTTTTCTGCCTGGTACTGTACTGTTTTAATAAAATTGTTTTAATGATATATTTATTAATCTCACACAATTTTCCCTGAATATTTGATTGATATTTTCTATAATACTTACATGATTGATTGGTTTTTTAATAATTTTGTGAAAATGCTCTTTAATTATTTCATTATATCTTCAATAACTATATGAGAGAATATTATGATGCATTCATCCTATTTATAATAATAATTTATATAAAATATTTGATGCAAAATAATTTTTTATAAATTTAATTTTAATTTTTTTTTAATTTTTATTAATTTATATTTCAAAATAAAATAATAAAAAATAAAAAAAGCATGTGTTTGTAAAGTTATTTTTGCTTTATATCATTCAGTCTTTCAGTGGCTACCCTGTAGTTGAAAATAAAATTAAGATTTTAATTTTTTAAATATATTTTTAATTTCCGTAACTATAAAAGAACTGTGTTAATATTGTTTTATATATTTAGATCTAGTCCATGAATGTAAAATTTGGTTTCTAGTATAAGTTTTTTCAGTCTTAAATTTAAGTATATGCATCTTTTTATTATTAATTTTTCCTCCTTAATGATGAAACTTGTAAACTAGAATATTCATATGCATATATATCCATAATATTTTTTTTGCAAAATTAATGTAAATCAATAATAGAATGATTTTGAATAATTCAATTCTAATATAAATAATATCCAACAATATTAAAATTAGGAAAAAATGTTAATTAATCATGTAAATAAAATCTGAACTAGCTTATAGGACCTTAAATAAAATTAAAATGCAGGAACGCTTTTGGGCTGGACTGCCCCTCATCAGCTGCACAGATCAGACTTTGCCAATAGATCTATTCCTGACCGGGCTAAATCTAGCCACAGGCCCTCAATGGCACCTCTGTGCAGCTGATGAGGAGCAGTCCAGCCCAAAAGCACTCCTCCATTTTAATTTTATTTAAGGTCCTATAAGCTAGTTCAGATTTTATACAAAGTTATCACTTTAAACATTTCGAAATGGTCACAGTAGGTAGATATTTAATTTTTTTTAAGTTGTGTTTGATATATTTGTCTGGCTATAGGGAAGTCTTTGGTGTGGATAAAAAGAGTCATGCGGGCCATATGAAGGCTGTGAAACAAAGTGTCCTAGATGGGACATCCAAGTGGTCAGCAAAAATTGCCATAACTGGTAGGTATGATAAATATAACAGGTAGGTTGTGCTGATGGCGATGGTAGTGGTGTGCAGTGGCAGTGGTGATGGTAATGTGATTCGCCTGTGCTTTTTTTCTTGGTGCATTTGGTTCATGTGCTTCTTATTAGCATGCTGGGAATGTGGTGTATTGATGTTATGTTGATGTGTCGTGTTACAGGCTGACATTTGGTGTTGATCCTGATACACATGTTGATGCTCTGCAACAGGGTGAGAGTTCCATCATGGAAGGGACTTGCAAGTGGTCAGCAAAGATTGCCATCACAGGTATACCCTCAGTTTGCTTGCCTGAGGGAATGTTTTGGGAGCTTTATATTTGGCTTTTTCCCTTTTCTTTCTCTTTGTCTTTCTTTATTATTGTTTTATCTTTTTAAATGTTAATTTATGTTTAATTTATTGTTAAATTTTTTGAATATGTTATTTGTTTAATTAAAAAAGTTAGGAATGTAACAAAAATTTTATTTTCTTTTATTTCTAGATTAAATCAAAATTTTTTAAATATTTCAAAATATTTTATAGTACTATGTTTTATCCTCTCTTTTAAATCATATTTAAAAATAATTTGAGTTTCACATTAGATATGTTAATACAAGAAAAAAGATACTTTGCTGCAAGAGAAAATGAGATTAAAATAAATAGATTTTATTTTACTACTTTATGATGCAGAATTTAAATACTTGTATTTTCTTTAAAAATAAAAGTCAACTGTAAAAAGATGAAAGTATTTTTATTTAGTATTATAAAATATTATTATGAAATGATACATTTTAACTAAAATATGTTTATGATGTGTGCATCTCTTTCCTTGTATTAAGCCCATATTTTATGAAATTTTAAAAAAATAACTATATTAATAGATATTCTTGAATTTTAATTTAAAATATAGAATATTCAAATGTTTTTTTTTACTAATACAAATAAAAACTACATATATCACAGTAAATGTTTATAGGAACATATATATGTATATATTGTCCTGTCTTATTTTATCTGTTAACTTTATTTATAAAGGAAATAATTTGTACGTTTTATTTGTATGTAGTAATTGTTTGTTTAAATAAGTTTGCATGTATGCTTGCTTCATTGTAGTTATTTATTGCTTTTATATATAAAATTATGTTATATTAAAAGTAATTTTAAATAATTTTATAATACTATATTAGAACTTTTAATTATTATGAATATATTTTGAATGCATTTATATGTTAATATATATAAACCTGTTTTTTCTTAAATTAGTCTATAGTTTAAAAATTTTGTTTTTTAATTAGAAATAAATAGCTTTCTTGTTAGCTAAGAGATTAGAGTGATATTGATTGAGAAATGATCAAAGAAAATGAAGTAAATGGTAGGTAATTTACCTGACAAATATCTCCCTTATATACATTAGTTCAAACAGTATTTTTGACAAAAAATTTCACAGAATTAAAAATATAGCAGAACTTTCTTAAAAAGTTTATCAGCAGATCATTGTTAAAATATAAAAAATTCTTTTAATATAGATTTATATTTATATCATTTTAAATAATGAAATTTAAAAACTCAAACTTGACATATTTTATTCTATACATCTAAAATGAAATCTTTTCTTAATGATAAATATTTGTAATATAAATTGTAAAAACACTTTTTAGATATTCACTGAAATAGTTTATTTATACAGGTAGGCCTCGATTAGTGCGAGTTCGAATATTGCAATTTTGATTAGTGTGACTTATAAAAATGATACCGTTTTTTAGTTAGTGTGAGCAAATATTCGATTAATGTGAGTTGTAAGCATAGACCAGTCTTACTAATAAGGGTCCATTCTCTTTTATGATGTCAATTAACAAATTAATGTTAATTTTCGGTTAGTAATGCACCTCCTTTTATGATGTCAATTAACAAATTACTGTTAATTTTCAGTTTGTCTCCTTTTTATGATGTCAATTAACAAATTACCATTAATTTTCGAACAATTTAGTAAAACTGGATGAGGAGCAGTCCAGGAACAGTCACTGGCTTTGAAGGGGTGAAACACCAGAAAGATGGGCTTTTTTGCCGTTAGCTATTTAACATTACTATTATTCAGTTTTGTTATCATATACCAGTATAGTATAGAATTTTCTTTTAAAAAGTATCGAAATGGATAAAAGGAAGAACACTTTTGATGATAAAACAGGAAACGAAAAAAAGAAGAAGTTAGTGATTACGCTAGAGCAAAAAATGGATGTGATTAAGTGACATAAAAGCGGCACTCAACTTTAGTTGTCAATTCTCTATTTTGGTTTCGATTTGACGGTTGGTTTGATGATGGTACACTCAACTTTAGTTGTCAATTCGCTGTTTTGGTTTCGATTTGACGGTTGGTTTGATGATGGTATGAGACACAATTCCTGGTAAGTTATTAAGATTTGGCAGTTGGTTTGATGATGGTATGAGACACAATTCCTGGTTGTTTTAATTTAGATGATGAACAATGATGTAAAATGTGAAAATAAATATTTAATTTAGATGATGAACAATGATGTAAAATATGAAAATAAATATTTTTTAAGCGGTTGGTTTGATGATGGTATGAGACGCAATTCCTGGTAAGTTATTACCCCTGTCAGACCTGATTTAATTCTATTTAATCTAAAATTATATAATTTTAAATGATTTGGCAGTTGGTTTGATGATGGTATGAGACACAATTCCTGGTTGGTTATTAATTTAGATGATGAACAACGATGTAAAATATGAAAATAAATATATTTTAAACAGTTAGTATTGTGGTTATAACGTAAAATATGAAAATAAATATTTCTTAAACAGTTAGTATTATGGTTGGACGCAATTCCTGGTAAGTTATTAATTTAGATGATGAACAATGATGCACAATTCCTGGTAAGTTATTAATTTAGATGATGAACAACGAGTAAAATTCGCAATTCCTGGTAAGTTATTAATTTAGATGATGAACAATGATGTAAATGCAATTCCTGGTAAGTTATTAATTTAGATAATGAACAATGATGTAAAACACAATTCCTGGTAAGTTATTAATTTAGATGATGAACAACAATGTAAAATATGAAAATAATAAGTTATTAATTTAGATGATGAACAATGATGTAAAATATGAAAATAATTTTTCTTAAACAGAGAATCTCACAAAGCAAGAACCAATCACCATATTTTCCATAGAGTTAATTTGTGTTAAGTTTATTGTAGTTATTCATTGTGAAGTTAGCTAATGGCCGGAGAATCTCACAAAGAACCAATTACCATATTTTACATACAGTTAATACTTCAAATAGTGCAAATTCGAATAGTGCGAGAAATTTGTGGAACCAATTATTCGCATTTATCGAGGCCTACCTGTATTTGTTCTAGAATGTGTATGTTATATCATAAATAATGTTGTATTTTAGTTCTGATTGTACTTAAAAGGGTATGAAAGTATCAAAAAATGTTATTCAACATTGTATTTGTTCTAGAATGTGTATGTTATATCATAAATAATGTATTTTAGTTCTGATTGTACTTAAAAGGGTATGAAAGTATCAAAAAATGTTATTCAACAATAAAATATAATTTGTGTAAAATGTTTGACTGCTCATTTAATGCTAGTTATAACTACATGTATGATGAAGATTTCTACTACCCTTAAGATTATTCTTATTTTCTTGAATAACAATGCAGTAGATTCTTTTTATTAAACAAAGACACCTCTTACAATACCCTTCCTGTTACATATGTTAAAGGCTTTCTCTACGAACAGTCAAGAGCCACTGGTCAAGTAGATGGGAAAAGATAATAAAGACGAAATTACTCATAAGTTTTTTCCAAATCTTATTTTCCAGTTAAATATACATTTTGGGATTTTTCATCGTGGATTAACGGCTTTTTTAACTCAGTATGGGAAATTAAATTTCTATTTGAATAGATTCAAAATTCTTTCCTATTTGCGATGTAACTGTAATTGTGGGGATGATGATACCGTGGAACACATTGTCTATGACTGTAGCTTCTTTGATTCATGGCGGAGAAAGCTGATAAGACATTTCCATGAACAACTCATACCCTGGCCAGTCCCATTACATATGCTTTTTAAAGATCAACACACAGCTAATCTCACTAAAACATTCTTCATTGAATCCTCAATAAAATACGATCCAGTGAACAGCATCATTTAGAACTTCCTTCTTTTACATAAACAAATACACGTTTCTTGGATTTGGGAGTTGGTTGTTTCTATCTACTTATTTCCGGCATTGATTTCTTCTTCCCGTGGGTAAACTGGGATTACCTATGGTTTGAACTTTTCTTTTCCACTCGTTCTCCTCTGCTATAGACATAGCAGTCAGGATTGGATGATTGGTACTTGTTGTTTCTAAATTGTCTTTTCCTTCTATTGCAACTCTCAGACTCTCCTATTACCCATAATGTCCATGCTTCTCTTACGATTCGCATATTTTGTTTATTGGTCTTTCGATAGAATTCGTTGAGCAATTGAGATTTTCTATTAAGTTATGAAGTATAGTAGACAGTTGGTAATATTATGTTCATCTCAGTTTTCCTGATTCTTTCGGTTTTGAGGAATATTATTGGAATTTTTATGTTAAGATTAGTTTTGATGTATCCGTAACACGTGTGACGCTGTTATTAAGATTAGTTTTGATGTTTCCCTAACACCTGTGATGCTGTTATTAGTGTCCCTCTGCTTTCCTCTTGTTAGGTTCTTCCAATAGATTTCTGTGTTTCTTTTTGCAGAGTCATTACTGTTCTAGGTTTTTTGGGTTTTTTTTTGTTCTTTCGATATTTGTTTCCTCATATTAAAGTTGACTTCAGCCTTTCAAAAGTTTTTGTGGTATTTCCACATGTTTCTTCAATTGGTTTGCCTTATGTGGAGCTAGTTGTTTGTTTCCGTGGCATTTCCTATTGTTTCCCTGAACTATTTGATTACTTTCTAGATATATTACTAACACAGTTCTAGATTTCTAATAATATAGTTTTAAGTTTATTTTAGTTAGAAAAATTAATTTTTCTACTAACATAGTTCTAAGCTTCTACCTAACATGAAATGGGTTGGGTTACTTTCACACATATCATCACATAGGTTAAGTTGGAAAGGTTCTTTGTTTTTTCTACATTTTGCTTTTAATCTTGGCCCAGAACGGCTCCCTTAGTACTCTATTTGAGTGGAAAGGGGCAATCAAAATTTAGCCACCAAGCTTACCATACAAAAGAAAAAGAATGCAGTAGATTCTAGATTAACTAAAATAGTTAGAAAATTAATTACCTCAGATAACCAATTCCATTTCTAAAATACTTAAAAATATTGGAATTATGGACAAAATACATTTAATATTAAAAAATAAATTACATGTATGTGTATATACATACATATATAATTTATTTTTAATATAATAATAGAATACAAATATTCTATTATTTATTGAAAAGGAAACAAGAAATTTATTTTATTTGCAACAAGAAATAATTGCACTATTTGTAATTTTAATTTGATTCTAATTTTGATTACCAATTATCTAAGATATAATAAAGAAATGAATTGAAGCAATTAAACATCATTTCTAGGTTTGTGGATTAATTCTAGTTAATCCACAGCCAAGATAATCCATCCCTGGATAATTGGGAATATACTGTAATTAGTTTTATTTTCAAAAGATTGTGATTCTTGTAAGTTATGCAGAAATTAGTCTTTCATTTAATTATATTTGTGATTTGCTACTGATGCTGGGAAATTACAGTCAATTTCTTAATTTAATCGAAATTTAAATTTATGCAGACAAAAGACATGAAATTTGATTATACAGGGTACGCCAGCTAAATCCGGACAAAATAAACAATTTAATTAAACAAAATTTTTTAAAAAAAGAATAAAATTATGAAATTATCATTTGCACATTAATTTTGGATCTGTTTAGATTAAAATTACTTCGATGTAATTTCCTTCTGCCTCAATTACTGCTTCGATCCTCGACCGGAAACGAAGACATGCCCTGCGTAATGCCTGCTTGTCCAAGTTCGAAAACGCTGCCTAAATAGCGGCCTGGAGAGATGCCACATTAGGATGTCTCGACCTATTAGAGACCCTTTCAACAACGCTCCATACGTAGTAGTCCAAAGGATTCAAATCTGGACTGTTAGGAGGCAGAATTCTTTAGACCAAAACGTATCCATGTTGTCTGACAACCAGTTTTGCACTAAATGACTGATGTGCGCAGGCGCGCCGTCCTGCTGGAAGATGTAGGGTCTCCCAGAAGTCACAATTACCATCCAAGGTTTCACTATTGTTGTAAGAACATGCAAGTAAATCTTTTTTGTTACGGTTTCCCCCTTTCCAAAGACGTGCGGCTGCATGACGTCACCTTCACCGGAAACAACAGCTAGGACGTGAACACTGGCCGGAAACTTCGTCCTAGCTATTACGGGGACATCTTCAAGGTCATAGGCAAGCCAACGGTCATTTCTCTGGTTTACTTTGGCATCAACAGTAAAAATTTTCTCATCAGAAAAAAATCTGATGCGTCCTGCAGCTTCATTCTTCATTGAACACAGAAGCAAGTTGCGCTCTTTGTTTTAGCGGCATCAGACAGCATCTGTCGTACTTTTATGACGTAGGACTTGTACCGTAGGTCCTCTTCCGCAATTTGACGCATTGTGGTCTCACTCACACCCAATGTTTTTGCCAACTGCCTGAAAGATTGCTCTGGATCCTCTGAGATGAGCTCTTGAGCTCTTTGGACAACTTCCGGTGTCCTTGACGATCTTCCCCTGGAATGGCTCTTTCTTGCCGGGTTGGCAGAACCTTCTTCAGACTTCTCTGAAGCCGCATATCTAGCAGCAACATCATAAACTGTCGATCTTGGATAGTTAAAGAACCGAATTATTTCGGAAGGTGAACGTCCAGCGCGAAGGCCTTCGATTATCGCTGCTTTCCGATTATATTCTGCACTCGATCTTAACTGATCAGCTATTTTGTAGTTATCCTCAAATGCATCGTCTGCCTGGCTTACTAAAACGTCAGCAGCATCGTAGCGCTGACGTCAAATATGGCGGGAAATTCAATTTGAAATTTGTCCGGATTTAGCTGGCGCACCCTGTATTTGTTTTTATATTCATTATCAACTTTTATCAGAAATTTTGGTAACATTTATTTAAGTTTAAATTAACTATTGATATATATATATATTAATTTTGACAATTAATACACAGTAAATAAAATCATTTAATAATAGTAGTGATCTTTAATTTATCATATTTTTCAAATAACTACCTTTGGCATTGATTTAAATGATTAAAAATTGTATATATGTATAATTTTTTTAAATAAATTGCTATAATTTAACATTATTTTAATATAAAAGGCAAAACCAAAATACTGGTATATATATTTTTGGAAAGATTTTTTTAGAAAAAAAATAGAAGTTAATTGTCTACAAAAGTTTTATAGTATTATGTTGATAACATATTAATACAGTAAGTAACATTCCAATGCATATTAGACACAAAACTTGAAGTTAGGAACTAAAATATAATTTAATATATATAATTGATTAAAAATATTATTGCAAACAATAAATTATACACTGGTTCCTAAACTACATAAAGTTATATAAAGTATTTTGGAGCTCCTAAATTAAATATTCTGTTTTTTATTTTAAAGAAATCATAAACTCTAATTCAAATTCATATCTTAATAATAATAAAAGTGATGTTAAATTATATTTTGTATTCCTTATATGATTTTTTCTCATGCAGTTAATTTTTATGAATTTTACCCAAATGTTTTAAATGAATAAATTAATTAATTACTAAAATGCTAAGAATCCTTTACTATGTCAAAATATTTTATTCTCAAACATAACACATTTCTGATTGAATATTCGTATTGTTTAAAGCACTGACAAGTGCTTTAAACAATATTTAAACAATATAAACTTGTATTGTTTAGTTTCATATCTCTTAGATGAAATAAAAGTGTGTTTAGAGTGTTTGGGAGCAATTTGTCTGATTAATTCCGATAATGAATGAGACTCTAGCCTACTAAATAGATGAACGATCACTGGAGATGTTCAATCTTCTTAGAAATTTTATTTATGATCTGTAAACATATTTCAAAAATATTCATAGATGAACTTTTTAATAAGTTCTGCTATATTTACTTTTATAATAAATATATATTATTTAAAACAATTTTTGAAGAATACATGGAATTAGTGTAGAAATAACCATATAAAAATTATTAATCAAATCATCTATTAATTTATATTGATACTAATACATTAACATCTGATGGCTGTATCTGAACAAATAATATATTATGCTGTTAAATAAAACTTTAATTTTCTTTAAGAGTATCTAAATATAACTGACTGTTTAAAGTCTATTTAAGATATAATAAATTAAATATTAAATCCTCTATCCATGTTCTGACCCTTTTTAATAGGAACTGCTTTTCTTTGATCACTCTGTTCTCAAATAGCATATAATTTCATTAATCAAATAGTTTATTTATTTTCAAATATAAATGTATTTAATTTATTATTAATAATAACTATTATTAACAAATTTGCATGCTATATATTTTCATAATCTTTTTTTAACATTTATAAATTCAAAAATAATAACATAGAAATTATATTTTAATAATAATTCAACAATATCTTATATTAAATATATATTAAAATTAATTTATTTATTTAAAGTTTTTAATCTAAGAAAGTTTATATCAGTTTTTATTAAATCATGTAGTTAATCCAACTTATTATATAAAATAATTCACTAATAAACATGCATTATATGAATATTTGTCAACCTTGCTCGGTTTTATTTTATCATCATTTGTTTATTATATATTGTTACTGCATTCCATATTAATATTTGTTTTACATTCATCATTTTTTAATAGTCATTTTAATCAGCTAGCTATCATTTATCACTAGTAACATATTTTCATATTTATTATTCAGTGCTGATTTGATAAATATAGATATATCCTATAGAACATGCAAAAATTTTTATTTCACTATTCAAATTTATAATTGTTATTAATCTATTATAAAATGCCTCTAAAATCAGAATTATCATTATCAGTTATTATTAAAACTATCAAAAACATCTCTCTTTGAATTAGACTTTTTCTGCTAAAAATTTCTAGCATTTTATACTATGTATTCATATTATGTTGATTCTCGTTATTTGCAGATTCTGTATTCACATATTTGACTATTCGTGAAAATTTATTTGCAACCACAAAATCAATATACGTGGAGCTTTCATGCTTATTCACAGACTCCCGCTGTCAGCAAAAATACTGTTGTCAATGTAAACTCTCCTCTCTCTCTCTCTCTCTAATACAACAAATTGTTTGTTACCAAATGTAGTTTCTGTGCCATTTTGCCAGAATAGTATCATTACCTATCCTTGTTCATAACATCCACAGGTCCCACAGAAGAATGTGATCTTATGCTTGAACGTAGCTTCAAATTTACTTCCTCTGCATTTGCTCTGTATGCCAAGATTTTAGATCTGAAGCAAAAAGTGACACAGACAAAGCTGATGCAGTTTTTAAATGCAGTTCAGAAAGACAATGTGCAGCTGGCACATCAAATAACTACCCATGGAAAATAAGATTTTATTTACTACATAGCTAGTGTTTAAAAAGTTCAAGATTACTGTAATTATAATATTGTATATAGTATTATACACTGCATATACAGTAATTATTTGTAAGTGCTGTAAATACACATTAAATAAGGTGTTTTTAAACGAAAAAAAAAAAAAAAAACATAAAGCAAGGATGAAAATGTTGGAAAGAAAGGTTTGTAGGAACCTAACTCTATATTTCCCATAGGCACAATGGTTCAGTATTTGCTAATTCAGGATTTGCGAAGAATTTACAGAACATAACTACCGTGAATAACGAGAATCAATTGCATAATTATATTATTGAGTTATTTATTCAAAATTGTATTTTTCTGAAACAGTTGTTATAATTTTTAATTAAAAAAAAAAAATTACATCATTTTAATGAATTAGCATAATTCTATATTATAGTTCAGAGAATTTAGAAGCTTAAAATAGTCTATAAATTAATAATTTCTTTTAATTATGCCCATATAATTAAGAATTTTATCTTTGTTATTTAGTTCTCATTAATTCCCATATTAGTCTTCTTTAATATTCATTTTTTTTTTTTTTTTTTTTTTTTTTTTTTTTTTTTTTTTTTTTTTTTTTTTTTGAGAGAGTAAAAGAGGAACCTCTTTCCACTCATAGAATACTAAGAGGTTCAATTGATGTGAAAAATTGTGTAAGTCAAAACCAAGGGAGAGTGTGTGAAATTAAGTAAAACCCCAAAAAGTCAGTGGAAAAAAGTCTGTGCGAGAAAAGAAAATACTTAGAGTTTGCAGCTGTCCGAGGTTTAACCAAAGTAAGAAAAGAAATATAGGAGTGAAAGGATATGGACAAAGTACTGAATAAAAGAATACTGTAAAAGAAACAACAGGAAAACTAAATGAAAAGGTAACTATTGTAAGGTATAGAGAGAACCCAAAAAAAGATAGGGAAAAGGCTCTGCTGGAGCCAGGCAAGAGAGGGGAGAAAATACCAGAGTGGGAGAAAGCCACGAGAGTGGTAAGTGACAATGAAATGCTGCCTTACAAGGTAACAATGTATGTCAAAAAGACGCAGAGCAAACAACAGCACTGAAAACTAGTGCAAAGATTGTGGGCCGTAAAGAGTTCCACTCATAGAATACTAAGAGGTTCAATTGATGTGAAAAATTGTGTAAGTCAAAACCAAGGGAGAGTGTGTGAAATTAAGTAAAACCCCAAAAAGTCAGTGGAAAAAAGTCTGTGCGAGAAAAGAAAATACTTAGAGTTTGCAGCTGTCCGAGGTTTAACCAAAGTAAGAAAAGAAATATAGGAGTGAAAGGATATGGACAAAGTACTGAATAAAAGAATACTGTAAAAGAAACAACAGGAAAACTAAATGAAAAGGTAACTATTGTAAGGTATAGAGAGAACCCAAAAAAAGATAGGGAAAAGGCTCTGCTGGAGCCAGGCAAGAGAGGGGAGAAAATACCAGAGTGGGAGAAAGCCACGAGAGTGGTAAGTGACAATGAAATGCTGCCTTACAAGGTAACAATGTATGTCAAAAAGACGCAGAGCAAACAACAGCACTGAAAACTAGTGCAAAGATTGTGGGCCGTAAAGAGTTGCGCAGTCTAAGAAACACAATTTAACAAGTTTGATGGTAAAAGAATCCAAGAACAATTGGAGGAGTTGGAATGGTCAAGAAATAAGACAATCTGTGAAATGTTTGAAAAAAATGGAAAGATTTCTTGGACATTTTCAGTGCTGATATGTTTTTCTCATTCCTTCTTTTAACTGTTTATAAGGATTCTTCTGTTTTTATTTATTATGAGTTTTAATATGATTTCACTTTTTTAATATCATTCCATTTGATCATTACCTTGTGTTTGTCCATTGTTTCTAATACTATAGAAAGCAGTTCTTTACAAATTTCTTATAATGTATTTTTTGAAATTTCCATATACTTCTTATTTGAATTCAATATTTGAAATTTTAATATATAACAAAAATGTAAGATTCAAAATGACAACCACAAGAATCTTGTACAACTCCAAATTCTAATTGGATTCCACATGTGTTTCATCAATATGTTTGCACTTAAAATCTTTTTCCTTACATTGTATAGCATATTTGTTACTAGCTGGAAAATTATTTCTTGAATTGTCTGTATAATTTAATATTGCATATCTGGTTCATTTATAACTCTTTCTTGATAAATTTTTAATTTATTGAAACTATAAGAAAAATCTAACTTTTTTGTTAAAAAAAGATGGTCATGTTGCCCAAGACCTATGAATTATCAGACTCTGAGTGAAAATGCAATCAAATTATTATTTCCAATTGTAATAACTTATTTAGCTGAAAGTGGATTTCACTAATGAGAATCCACTTTCATTACCTAATTTTATTGAGGCAAGAATTAAAAAATTGACTGAAGAAAAATAATGAAAAAGTCAATAATAACTATTTTGTATAATTTATGTAAAAGTTTTTAATAAATATAATTGAAACTATTTTAGTGATTTCTATAACTTTTATGCACTTCTGTCAGCCCAACTTTTGACTTTTTCATTATTTTTCTTCAATCAATTTAGAAAATGATCATTGAAATATATTTGAAAAATAATGCCAGTGTTTCATTCTTCTGAAAGACAATAGTATTGAGAATGTCATCTTGAAAAAGTCGGGGCTTTAGAAATAGTTCAAGTGTTAAAGAAGAAATTGTACTATTTTAATATGTAGTTTCATTGCAAATAATTGTTTTCAGGCAACCTATATTGAGAGACAGAGAGAGAGAGAGATTTCTTTTGGGTAATTAAACTCATCAAATATGATTTGCATCACTATGGGCTGGCAGTCATGCAATAATTTTGAATATAATTAAACAAATCTTACAAAAAAAATGAAAAATAGAATACATGTTTAATAACACAATATTTAATGCAGTGACTGAGCTTATTTTTCAGTACAAACTCTCTCAAATTGGGATGTCATTGAAGATAATGCTACTTGCAATTTTTTTCAGTCACTAAATGAGATCAATATTTTGTCTTTAAACAGCTACAGCAGAAAGTAGATATAAGCAGTGCTACTTGCAATTTTTTTCAGTCACTAAATGAGATCAATAGTTTGTCTTTAAACAGCTACAGCAGAAAGTAGATATAAGTATTTATAACACTTTTGCTGATTCATTTTTTTTTACAATAATGTGAACTTATTTTTTTGTTTGTTTGTCTCAAAAATGATGTTTTTGTTAATTCTTGCATGCCCCTTGCAATAAACTAGTGCCCCACTAGGGGCCACATCCCACAGTTTTGGAAAACACTGCAGTAATATGTTAACACAGCATTATAAAATAATAAAACTTTATTTAAAAAAACCTTGTTTTATAAATAAATATTTATTTCAGAAGTTGGAATATAAAATGTGGTCTGTAGTGTTTTATTTATTTATTTTCTTAAAAACAGCTCACTTTATGTTCAAGCCAATTTAGTATTAGCATTATGTAGATAACAGAATTTACAGCCATTAATTTTAACATGCTATAAAAGAGAAATTATAATTTGAGGCATATTTTGATGGTAAAATGCATCTTATATATTGAAAAATTCATTAATTTACAAAGTTAAAATGTTCATATATTGCATGTTTTTGATATATTAATATGTACTTAATAGAAAATAATTAGTTCATTATGTAATTCATCTTTTCACAATTTTTTTATCTATAAGTGTTATTAAATGCTATTTAAAATTAAAAAAAAATTTATAATACAATTTAAAAGTAATTTATTTTATTATGTTCTGTATTATATACTATGACTATTTACATAACTGATTTTTATTTTCTCAAGAAAATCATTACAGTATAATTTGAATATTTATGTTTGCATTTTAACTTAGATAATTTGGAAAGTATTTAATTTAATATGGAAATATGTAATACAGTAATATCCTGGAGTTACATAATAGGTGGAACTGGGAAGCATTACATAAGTTGGGATATCTGCAGATTCCCAAATCTAATTTCAAGTACATATGTATTAGGTTCTTAACTGACTCTATTACCAAGAAAACAACAAATTATAAAAATTTATAATATGTAGTTGTTAAAGAAACTTAATCAACAAATCAGCAAATGAAATATGTACTTACATATATATACACTATATAATTGTAATACAAGCAAGTGGCTGAGGGACAGGATGAGAAGTTATGTATCTCCGAATTTATGTAAATCAGGGTATTATTATATATTATCTTTTATAAATCTGTTAATCTTTAAACAATTTAAAAAATTACATTATAAATTTATAAAATGTACCATATCAATTTTATTTAAAGTATTTATATTTTAAATAAAATTGATATTCTTCGATGCAATTTTAATAGATCTCTATGCAGTTTTTTGAATTATACTTCATAAGCCATTTCCATCTAACAATACTATAAATAAAATAAACAATTGTTTATTAAATGATAGCTGCAGTATTTATTATGGCAAATTTATGTTTTGGATGGAGTGGGCTGGCATTTTATTTTATCCTGTTTATTATAAAAATAATTCTTAACTTTTTAAAGTATTTTATTAATAATTATAATGATTCATGATTCAATTTTTGTTTTTGACCATCTGAATTCAATGTTGTTCTGACAATATTTGAAACAGCATTGTGCCTGTTTTTTTTTTTTTTTGTAAGCTTGGTGGCTAAAGAGAATGCCCTTCTCCACTCAAAAAGAGTACTAAGGGAGCTGAAATAGGGGAAGTGAGTAAGGGAAAAAATTAAATAAAATAAAGTGCAAAGTACCTATTAAACAAGACCTATATGATGACTAAAGCAAGTACCTAAACCTACAGTGTAAGTGAAAGGGAGCTAGGATAACGTTAGTAAAAAGAGAGGTTAAGATGGCAAGATGTTAGTAAGAAATAGTTAGTAAATTAGGAAACTAAATTTAGGGAACATGTGTTAGTAAGAAACCTATAACTATGTTAGTAATACAAAATTTTTTTTTATTTTTTTTTTTTTTTTTAATTTTTTAATTTGTAAGAAAATGTTAGTGTATTAGTGTTAGAAAAGTAAAGAAACAACATTCACACAAAGTAAGTTTGAAAGGATAGATGTTAGTATAAGCAACCAAACCTAATGTAAATACTTCTGATATCTCAACATCCACAGGAAAGAAAGTATGGATGTAGACATACCACCGACACACTTCGGCCGCCGGGAAAAACCAATGGAAAAACCCACTGGGAAAAACCAGCAACCGAAGCGCACCGGACGGGGCAGTTTGCCCAGGAAGAAGAAGTCACCCACACGAACACTCACACAATCACATTCACTCAGCCATCCACACTGTTCAAAACCATGTAATAGATACTTATAAATTAGAAACAGTGGTAAATAATTTACAAGGCAATAAGGACAAAAGAAACTCTCTGAAGACTGAAATCACAAGCAGTAGCAACAAGAAACACTTGGAAACAGATGGAAACACAAAAGGTAATCTGGCTGTAACTCAATTTTAAACAGAGAGACCAATATACAACAGGAAACAGCTAGAAACAGCAGGAAACACTAAGAAACAAGCCAGGAACCCGACTTGAGTAAAAGTCATTAAAGTAATAGGTGAAAACATCCTGAAACCTTGATGGAAGGACAAGGGAAACACTACAAAACAAGGAGAAACACAAACGAAAGTCACTATAAACTGATACCAACTCAAATAAAGCAAAGGGACAAAAAGAAACAGTGGGAAACACCAAGAAACACTGTAAAACAACCAAGGACATTATCAACTTGAGTGAAGAAACAGGTGGAAACACCCTAAACGTGATAAAATAACAAGAGGAAGACTGAAAAAGTATGACCTTAGTTTGAAAGCGAAATGTAACAAACTAGCTGTAATGGAAATAAAAAGCCAAAATAAACCTAACAACTAATCCGGTATAGTAGAAAGTAACTAATATCAAAATCTGCGAAATATAACCAACTGTCCACTGTACATAACACTCTCAGGGAAAGTCACAATTATATAATGTATTACACCTGAAGCACCAACAGAACAGAAAATGAACTGAAAAGAAAATAAAGAAACTGAATAATATAGCATATAGAGGGTCAAAGATTGGTACATCAAGAGTGAATAAAGAAACCTCAGCCACCACTCCTCCAATCCTGACTGCTATGGCCATAGCAGCGGAGAATGAGTGGAAAAGAACCAATCAAGCCGTAGGTAACACCAGTTTACCCACAGAAAGAAAAACAAAAATAGGAAATTAAACCGACACAAATAGTCAATTCTTAGACCCAATATGTGTGTAAATGTGTAAGTAGAAAAAACGCTAAATGATACTGTTTGCTGGGCCATATTTTATGGACGCATTAATAAAGCAGCTTTTAGTGAGATTTGCCGTCAGCTGATCCTTAAAGAGCATATGTAGCGGTACAGGCCATGGCATAAGTTGTTCGTGAAAATGTGTAATCAGCTTTCTCCGCCACAAATCAAAGAGGCAACAGTCGTAAACAATGTGCTCTACAGTATCGTCGTCACCACAATTACAATTACATCTAGGAGATGCCAGAATTTTGAACCTGTTCAAATAAAAATTTAACTTCCCATGCTGTGTTAAGAAAGCCGTTAATCCGCGATGAAAAACCCCAAGGTTGACATTTAACCGACTATTAAGACTAGGAAAGAATCTATGAGTAAGCTCTCCCTTGTTATCAGTCTCCCATCTAATAGACCAACTGCTCTGTGATCCCCTGCGTAGAAAGCCTTTAACATATGTAACCGGTAGAGTATTATAAAATGTGTCCTTGTTTAAATAAGCAGCGTGTGCCAGTGTGTCAGCTAGCTCGTTACCAAATAATGCAGAGTGTCCCTTAACCCAACAGACACGGGTTCCATTTAGGGTTACAGAATTCTGAAAATGCTTAAAAACCTCAAAAGCAAGTTTCACTTTAAGGTTAAGACGCATAATGTAATCAACACTATCATCGAATCAGTACAAATAATCACATTGTTTAATTTTTCCACTTCTATAAATTTCAAAGCCTGCAAAACAGCAAGCAACTCCGCCTGAACAATAGTACAATTAGCATTAACACGGAAATCAGAACATTGTAACACTTCCCTGCCTTGGATGACACAGAATGCCGAACCCACTCCATCGTCAGACTTGGAACCATCAGTATAGATATGATACTTAAACACTATTATTTGAAACAGTGCTTAATAGATGTAAATAATAGTCAAATTTCTCTATTAATTAATATAGCTAATTATTTATAGTCCATTCAAATAAAATAATGATCATAATTTTTAATTTCTAATATACATTTAAAATAAAATCTAATCTTAAATATTTTGTTGAGTAAAGTTTAAAATTTTCATCAAATATTTTTGATATTTTAATAACCACATCAATAAAATTCTGCATTGGTTTTCAGTATGCGCTATATCCCAAAATTTGTCATTCACAAGAAATCAATAGCATTATATAATAATATAGATGAATACTCCAAGATATTGACATTCTATGCCAGAATGATATATCATCACTGTGGTCAAATTATGGCTCATGAGCCACATGTGTCTCTTTGATACCTTTAATGTATTTCCATACTATGAAAGCCAATAATTAATATGGAGCAAAGACTTATTTAATTTAAAAAATAATATATTTGTAACTTGTTCATTTATTGTAAAAAGTAGTATGCATCCATATGAATTAAATGCACGTGAAATATATAATGAACAATTTTGGAAAACATTGTTAAGATTACCCAAAAATAATGATTTGACTCTCAAGTATTTGAAATTCTCTTATGTTGGCTCATAGTGACATGAAGTTTGGCCATTGATATATTATTTAATTGTTTAAAACTAATTTTAGAACTAGATTAAAATCAATGATATGATATGATATTCACCATAATATTCATTCTGTTCTAATTAAAATTTTTGTGCAGATTTTATCTATAGTTTTGAATATAAAGTATACAAAAATATTTTTTTTATAGATAAATGTTAAAATATATAAATTGTATTGATGTATTTATATATATCAATACAATTTGTGTATATTTACAATAAATTTTATATTTTGTATGTTATTATTTTAGAATTTTATTAGGAAAGATGTTCTTTAGTGTTTTAGTATTGATTGTATTTTATCTAGTAAATAAAAGAATAATGTAAAAAAAATTATCAATATTGATTTAAATCAAGATATATATTCTTCTGTTTAGACTTTATAAATCTGACATAAGTTTACTTGACATTGAGTGAATTCATATTAATTTTGCATATTCAATCATTTAATATGTCAATCAATACAAGTATTCCCAATTATGCAAATATGTGAAGCTAAAATTTTTTATGTAACCTGAATTTTTCTTAAGTCAGAAAAATAGGAAAAAATTATATAAAATATTTTGTGAAGTCAAATTTATGGAAGTCAGATATACATAAAGTGGAGAGTACATGTATATAGTAGGTTCCTGACTTAAGTAGTTAATTCATCCAAAAAACTTTCCATGTAAAACTAAAACCAGTTAAGTCCAATATTGCTTAAATTTTATATATGTGATTGGGTGGATTAATAAACAGAATGGCTAAATGAAATTTCTGAGCATACTTTAAGCATAAATAATTAAAGTTTAAGTCCATAAGTGGTATTTCTGCAAAAAACGTAAATTGCTCAGTGAAATTTTCATTGGCATTTAATGGAAATTCAATACAAATAGAGAGATTTACACATCTGCATCTCTGAAATTACATAAGTCAGGTACCTATTTGTATAAGTTAATTGAAGAGAGAGTTTTTTTTGCTGTTAGCTGTTAATTGATAGAATAATAGTGTGTTATTGTAAAGCTCAGTAATTTGATTCTGGATTAAAACAAACTTTATTTTCAGATAAATTGTAAAACTTATAATTTAATTGTTAGTCAGTGGATGGTATCACATTGATTTAAATTTTAATTTTTTTCCAAATTAGTAATGCTAGGATTATTTGGCTAGTATTTGATTATTGTTTGATATCAAAACTAAATTTATTACATATTTTAAAAAAAAATATAAATTAATTATTTTACAATCCTTTTTTAAATCACTTTATTTTTTAAAGTACATTATATATAACAATATTATTATATAATGAATATATATAAGATCTATCTCAAATAATTACACACACATTTTGTTTTAATCATATCAAGAAGACAAAAGTAATTTCTAATAAAACTGCTTTTATTACATGAAAATAAATGTAAAAACAAACAGTAACAAAACTAAGTTTTTGTGTGTCCCATAAAGTTATGAAGGGTTATGTAAACTATACATATTCTCAAGATATGCAAATTAACTTGCATGTTCATTTGCAAATACAATTTAGTGATTTGCTTGCACATAATCTGAAATAGTTTTTGCATAAAAAAAAACCTATCAGCCATCATGGAAAAACAAAAGATGTAAGGATTGATCATCATTATTTGGACTGAAGATTTTGTTTCACTTACAGAAATTTCAAAACAGTTAGGAAGAGCAAAATCTACCATTAGTGAAATATTAAAATGGAAAAGAAGTGCAACATGCAAAGCAAACTCTGGAAGGAAAACAAAAGTTACATCATGGCAAAAGAGAAGAATTATTATCTTGGCAACAAAAGAACAATCATCTATGCATAAAATTAGTGCAATGTTAGGCCAGCAAATTTCAAAATCTACTGTGCATTGAGTACTGTTATCAAATGATCACATCTAGTATAAGAAATTGAAGAGAACTTACTTTTATCTTTTTGAAATGATTAAAACATTTCAAGAAGATAAAAGTAGGTAGGTTCATGGTCCATCCCAAATAATTATAAGTACATCTGTTTTAATCTTTTCAAGAAGATAAAAGTAATTTTTAATAAAAGTGCTTTTATTATATATATATTATAATATGAATATAAAATGATATTTCCTCAGTTTCTTTTCTAGTTGATCTCTGGTTTAATATTGTCTGAATAGCTAATAAAATATAGTCATATTACAATAAGTAATTGAGATTTATATCATGATATTTTGTATTACTGTAGTGTCCTGATTAACCAAGTCTCATTTAATCAAGATTCTATATTATCTGAGATAATCTCATGCTGAAATTTTTACATTTTTGTAATTTTTATAATAAAATAGTTACAAATAAAATTTAAAATGTTTTAAGTTATACAATAAAGCATTTTTTATTTTATTTACAACTGTTTTATTACAAAAATAAAAAAAAGTCAACATGTAGTGAATGAAATTCATTTTTAAATCATATAATAATCATTATATATAAAAAGTAGGTCTAACCTGAAAATAGTATACATCATCATGTTAATATATTCGAGATTCGTGTTAATATATTGTTAGATTGTTTAATAATAACTAACTAAATCTTTTATGTTGTTTCACTTTCTGATTATTTGAGGTATCCTCATTCCATATTATCTTGAATAATTAGTATTCTCCTGTATTTTATTTTTCCTTTACTTTAAATAATAATTTTTTTTTTTTATGACTATTCAATTATATAGCATCATACAGAACATATAATTAAAATAAATTATTTTTAAAATGTTTCAGTAATATAATTTAATATTATTAGAGTTGTGATTACTACATTAACCAATATTCTTTCTTTTCCTAATATATAATTAATATATTAATGTATACCGTGAGTTTTCCTTGAAACCGAACACACTGAATTTTGACATCGAGCCAATTCGGATGCATCTATTACGTCAGGAATCGCTCGCTACGAAAATTTATTTTATATTTTTAATTTCAAACATTTTTTAAAATGTTCGAATTGCGGCACATCTGCGTTTCTACACTGTCACTATAGCAACAACAGAATTTCTGTTTGCCACACATCTTTTCATGTAAATTTTTAGCGATTTATTTTCAAATGTGTAATTACACCAGCATTAAAATCCTATAATCTTGTGTGTTAAATCGTTTTTGTTTCTTGGATGCAATAATAAATAAATATCGTTAGAATTAAAAGTAATAAATTAAATTTTCGTAGGGAACGATTCCTGACGTGATAGATGCATCAGAATTGGCTCGATGCCAAAAGCGATTCCTGACGTGATATATGCATCAGAATTGGCTCGATGCCAAAAATCAGAGTGTTCGCATGATAGATGCATCCGAATTGGCTCGATGCCAAAATTCAGTGTGTTCGGTTTGAAGAAAAACTCACAGTATATTTATATAATTTGTTGCATATGCTCAAAAATTCAAATTTTACTTACATAATACAGAGCTTCTCTAATTACAGACATCCAAGTTAGGGATATTCATGTAAACATATTTTATTTTTTAAATTTTTGAAAGATTCAAAAACTGTGCAAAAATATTAAAAACTAAAACAGAAAAATGATTTAGTTGCAAATGTATTGCAAAACTATCTAATTCTTTGGTATTTAACATGTTAGCATAGTATTTCACCAAATTCTTATTTTAAAATCAGACATTTATTTTCATTAACAGGAATATAAGATTGCTTATTGATCAAATGTATAATATATATTACAAAATATAATATATGCAGTGAGTTGATACCTTTGAGTTCAATTTACAAACAAATCTCATGAATATGCTATCATAACAAGAAGAACTACTTGTATATGCAATATTTTATATAAATTTAATTTTTAAAAAGTACTAATTTAAATCATTTAATGTGTAAAAATGAATATAAGATTTAATTTCTGCAATCAGTGTTTTAGTTATCTAAATACAGTATAAGGTGGATATGTTTATATCAGTTAATCATAACTCTGCTTTAAATCTTTAATGTAATAAATCTTAGTTTTATTAATCAGTGAAATTTAAATATTTCACTGAAAGACTAATAGAGTTTCATATATTTAATAGTTATTTGTGCTCAGGGATTGATTGCCAAGGATAAGAGTGGGACAAGTGATCCCTATGTTACAGTCCAAGTAGGTAAAACTAAAAAACGTACACGCACAATGCCACAAGATCTTAATCCTGTTTGGAATGAGAAATTTTATTTGTGAGTGATTATTATTGTTTTTTATATTTATAATAATAATTCATTTTTTAAGAATTTTATATCAATTATTTTTGCAGTGAGTGCCATAATTCATCAGATCGCATTAAAGTTAGAGTCTGGTAAGTTGATGAATTTAGTTTAAATTAGTTTTCGCTAAAATTTTATATAAAAATTTTTTTATAAAGGGATGAAGATAATGATTTAAAGTCAAAGCTAAGGCAGAAACTCACAAGAGAATCTGACGACTTCTTGGGCCAAACTATTATTGAAGTTCGAACTCTCAGTGGTGAAATGGATGTTTGGTATAACTTAGGTGAGCCCTTTTTAATTTCTTAATTGCTTGATATATTGGTTAAATGTTATATGAAAATAAAAAATTATTAAATTCATCTTCTGAGAACTATCTATTTACATTAAAAACAAAAGTTGTTGTTTAGAGAGAGATTCTCAACCAATGGTGTGTGTATCACTGGTAGTACATGAGATATGATTAGTGGTACGTGTATAATATCACTAGTGGTGCATGTAGTGGTATTGACTTCCTATTCGTATACAAGGCATATTTTTGTTGGTGGTACTTTAACTTTTGAATTTTGATTCTGGTGGTATGCATTTATGAAAAGGTTGAGAACTGCTGCTTTAGAATATCATCTGTCTTATGTAAGAGACTAAAGAAGTCCTTGCACTTCTGTTTTTTTTTTTTTAAATACTTTAGAAACGTTATGATGATTTAAAATCTCAATTATAGACAACTAACGTACAGGGGATAAACCATTTTACAAATCAATAATGAACAAAATACTTTAGAAAAGTTATGATGATTTAAAATCTAATTTTATATTTGATAGTTTTTAATAAAAAATATTTATTCTGTTTCACATAAACATTATTAATCTCTTTGAATTTAGATAATTGAATTCCTTATTTCACATATAAATGGCATAAATTATTCATTAAACTTTAATTTTATAAATTAAAATTATGTTTAAGCCTATCTTCCAATCTTATATCCAAGTTTCTATCTTCCACATTTTGGTGATTTCTTATAGAAATTATTATTTTGATTTGCAACATTTCAGTCTGTGTTGCATTTTTCAAAAATATATCCCTGACAAAAAAGTGGAGTCTAGGTGTATGATTAAGTTGCATTTTACAAAATTTTATTAAAATACTGTTTATTATTTTAGAGAAAAGGACTGATAAATCTGCTGTATCTGGTGCTATAAGACTTCATATCAGTGTAGAAATTAAAGGAGAAGAGAAAGTTGCTCCGTATCATGTTCAGTATACTTGTTTGCATGAGGTAAATTCATCCGCATAATATGTTTTTTTATAAATGATATAAATTTTTTTGTTATAACTTAAATAATGAAGTCTAAATAAAATAATTTTTTTTAAGAATCTCTTCCATTATCTTTGTGAACAAAATGGAGGAGTGGTAAAATTGCCAGAGGCCAAAGGAGTAAGTATCATTTATTGTTAAATATATCAGTTTTTGTTAATTGTTTTTTAGTTTATTTCTATTTTGAAATTATTTTCTTTAAAATTCAGTTGAAGAGAATAATTTATTTCATATCTATCATCAAGACTTTTTTTTAGTAAATGTGAATTTTAGTTCTTAGTAAAAAACTTTATTCTCTATCTGCAACTAAAAACTCAATGCTTTCATTTAGCTGAAACTTAAAAAATGTATATGATTATTTGTAAATGCATGATTAAGCCAATATAAGAATGTCTTTAATATTAAAATCATGGATGTAATAATTACAGTTATATTGATAATTTTTGAGAATTTAAAAATAAATATGTACTTTTTTAGAAATAATTTATTCATAAGTTAGAAATAAAACATTAAACATAAATATTCTTATCCATGTTACTGTGATAGAATTTATTAATATTTAAAAGCTAAATAAAAAATTTATATGCTAGAAATTTTTATAAATAATCAAATATACAGCATAATATAGATAGAATTTTTTTTGATAATGTGAAATGCCCATGAATATGTATTAAATTCTCATTAAAATAGGCTTTTATTTTATTTATTCTTACTCTTTCCAATCTTGTATAATTTTCAGGATGATGCTTGGAAGATATATTTTGATCAGTCAACTCAAGATATTGTAGATGAATTTGCCATGAGATACGGCATTGAGTCAATCTATCAAGCAATGACGTAAGTTAAATTACTTATAGAACTTTCTCCTTTTCTTTCATTTAAATATTTTGAGTAAATACAGAAAAGTACAGCTCCACTAATGATTTAAATATTTTATTAAATATTTTAGTTTTAAATTTGAAAATTTCATGTGTTAGCCTATATTTATCTTAAAATTATTTAGGTAGTGACTATAGAATTGTATTATTGATTTATGATACTTTTTTCTCTCTTACACTGCCTTAAAAACTTTATAAACCATATTAACAGCATAAAGGCAGGAACCACAATCATAAAATGAATAAAATAATTAAACTGCAATTAAATAGTAGTGCTTTCGATTTATTAGAAAATCCTCCTCAACTATAATTTAAACATTAAGAACATATACATTCCATTTAAAGTTCAAAGTTGCAGTTACTATAGTAACCAATATATCAACAAATTTTAAGCACATATGCACTAAATTAAAATTATAGAGTATAAAAAACAAAAAAATCTACAAATCAACATAATCTTATCACAGATATATATAACAACCAATTAATGCTCAAAATAGAAACATAAGATTATATACAACACATTAAGAGTTCCTTATTTTAAATATTGTTTAAAATATAACAAGTTCTCCTTAATTGAGGCACCAACATCAAGTGTTGTTAATTATTGATGGGTCTATCTTGTTGATTGGTTTAACACTACTACTCTTTTTCTCAAAAATTCTGAGAGCTTCTGCTACTCTACCCCTTTTAGGGTTATCTTCCCTTGTTACTAGTCTATCATTATTCCAATGTATATCTAAGTCACTAATTTGGGCTTTTTGTGCTAAAGCTATAGTGGATGTTCCTGCTTCAATATCGTATTTGTGTTCTGGGATTCTCTTATACAAAGATCTTTCGGTGCATCCAATACAGGTGTTTTATTCATATTATGATTGTGGTTCTTGTCTATGTGCTGTTAATATGGTTTATTATTAATTTAGGTATAATAATACACCTAAATCAATAATAAACCATAAATGTAATAATAGGCATAATAATTAAATTTTTTTATATTAAATTATTTATATATAAAGATTTATTCAGTAATAGTTTGGTTAGTATAATTAAGATTGGCCTAGTTAAGTAAAATGATTACCAAGTAATTGATTTATCATACTCATTTAAATAAATGTTTATATAATTATTATGATTTCAGATGATTGATATTTTTATTATGATAATTTAAATAACACATCATATTATTTGGTTAGATTTATATTTCAGTTTTTGTCTTTTCATAATATGTTGTTTCTAAAATATCAACATCCTCTATTGAAACTTTTAAAGTCATATTCTTAATGTCCTTTTGTTTTCCATTTCGTAAATTTTTGATATGAATTGATTCCTTTTATATATAAAATATGAATTACTTTTATTAAAAAGTGTTAACTATTTTCTAATATACAAAAAGTTTAATGCTCACATTTTATTTTTCTAATTTTTATATTATACCGAAAATAAAATAATGAATGCTCAGCAATGAATATTCATTTATTATTGAATTTTTTTCTTTTCATCAAAATTGTAGATTTTGGCAATACAGGAATATCTCGCACAATACAACTAATACATTATAGAAAATCACTGCACTAATTAAATATGCAATGACTAAAGAATATATTCAATAGGAAAAATGATGATTCATTTCTAAAGAAAATTTTAAGAAAAGAAAATTTTTTCACTTAAAAAAATAATTAAAGCTGACAAAGAAAAATATTCTGTGCAGAGCCAAGATACAGAGATTTTTTAAAACATAAGGCTGAACTGTTAATTTATCAGTTGAACTATGTGGAAGTTGCTGCATACTTTTATATAATACAGTATATATACAAAATATATATTGTGCAAGTCCTTGATTTATATCAAGGTTCAGTTCAAATCTTGCTGTCATAAGTTAGAAATGCCCAAAATTTATTGATTGCCCAGCACCAGTATTTATTATTACATTGCATTTTATCATAATAAACTTAATAAACACAAAAATAAGAACCAGATCCATAAGGATGCATTTTTATATCAGACTATTTGGACTTGAACCCTTTTAATTTGCATTGACCAGTCAAAGTATTTATTAATGACATTGCTATCATAATATAAATAGTCATAAGTCAAGAACTACATATATGTGTGTGTGTATTTATTAAAATAATGTAGTATTTTTTATACTTAAATATTTTAGTAAAATAACAATAAAGCTAAAGTTTATATAATTTATAATAAAAATTATAATAATGATTAAATACTAAAAACAAGAAATACTGCAGCTCTGCCTGCCTGATAGTTGTATGGTATACAGCATAGTATTTTATTTATAAATTTTTTAAATTTTGTTTTTAAGATTTTTACAAAATTATCTTATATTAACAGTCAATGATGAACATACTACCAGATTATAGTAGATAATTCCATGCTAAATAAATCCTCAAGTGCAAATAAACTGCACTATAGTGAATCCCATATTAGATGAAACCATACTGTGTGAGATATTCCTTACTTGCATAAAACAAAATCTGTTAATCCACGCTATAAAAATATTTAAAATATACTTCATTGTAATCAATAATAATAAATTAAATCAAATCATTACAAATCATCATCAATATTTTTTTATAATTATAATAAGAATTAATGATTTAAAGATAGTACCACTGTTCATATTCACTGATGTTAAATTTGGAATTTTTGTTTTATCTTTTAGACATTTCCACTGCCTTTCAACAAAATACATGTGCCAAGGAGTTCCAGCTGTAATGAGCACATTGCTGGCAAATATTAATGCTTACTATGCACACACTGCTGCTTCCTCTGCAGTTTCTGCAAGTGACAGGTTTGCTGCTTCAAATTTTGGAGTAAGTTATTTTGATTGGCTAATAAAAGGTTTATTTTAATTTGAACCTAGTTGTCAATTTGGTTAATTTTTATTACCATAATTTTATAATAGATACTACAAAAATAACTATAGTATCTATGACTACATTTTCTTTTTTAACTATTAATACAAACACACATATATGTAGCAGTTTAACTATTGCATTGATTTTCAAAAACTTGACATTCCCAGAAAATTAAAGTTTTTTTGTTTATTTCTTATCTCTCTAATTATTAAAAATCTTAATCTCTTTAATTATGTTTAACAGGTCTGTTTTCAGTAAAACAGACATGTTAAACATAATTCAAGAAATTTTTCTGAAACATTGTTAAACAGAAAAAAATTTAATAATCAAAAGATTATTAATAATAATAATAACCCCTTCTGAATCCTGCTAAGCTGCCTCAAAGTGGCGGAGGGGTGTCCATGGGTGGAATAGGCAATGCAAGTCAGAAATTTTTTTCTAGTAGGGTCACCCTGGTCTAGAAGGCTATTCCATTTTACTCTACTAAATGCTAGCAGGTGTTCCCACCTCAATGGTGTTTTATTAGTATGCAATGATACAATGCAGAACACGCTAGAAGGCTATTCCATTTTACTCTACTAAATGCTAGCAGGTGTTCCAACCTCAGTGGTGTTTTATTAGTATGCAATGATACAATGCAGAACACGAAAGCATATCAGCTTGGACGTCACCCAAGTTAACAAGGTCAGCATCTGTGAGTTAGTCAGAGGCTCACATTGCAGAACACGAAAGCATACCAGCTTGGACGTCACCCAAGTTAACAAGGTCAGCATCTGTGAGTTAGTCAGAGGCTCACATTCGGAAAGTTTACTACAGTCTCCCATGGCCACTGGTGGCGAAAGCAGCACCAACCCAAGCCTGGCTACTATAATACCCGCAGTACGAAATGGGTCACCACATCAGAGCCCAACCAGCCAAAGTGCTTCCCTGGAAACTCAGCCAGAGTTTTTAAAACTTAAAAAAATATTAATAATAATCAATCGGAAAAAAATTTTTAATCAGTATTCGATAATAATAAATATAATCTACAATATACAGTTATTAAATTTCAAAAAGTTTGTTTAAATTAGCAAAAAGTAACATTTAAAATAACAAACAATCATTTCAAGATCATGCCTTGTTTATGCGATACTAGACAAGCCATATCAGAACCAGTTTGTAGCTGTATACAACAACGAACTTCAAAAGGTTAAGCAGGCAGCCCCTACACAAGAATATATCACCATTTAGCTGATCACCAACATCATGAAATTTCTATTTTTGATTTTCAAAATTCAAGGAAATGAAAACCAGATCATGAAACATGGATTTAAACTAGATTAGATAAAGGACAATGAGAATGGTAACAGAAATATGAATTGCAAATAGGTATGTGGAATGTGAAGAGACAAGTGAAATAAACAGGAAATTTGTGAATGAAATGTGTAAATATAAGCTGTATGTGTTCTATGTGAGTGAAACATATCGAAAGCAGTATGCACATTTGTGTGTAAAAGGAATGATGATATGGGAATAAGGTCTAGGGTAAAAGATAATGAGTGAGCAAGAAGCGGTGTGAATATGCTGATGAATGAGAGAACAAAAAAGCGTATGTTAGAATACAGATGTGTGAATGACAGACTAATATGTTTAAGGATGAAATTAGGAATAAGTAATATTACCAAAAGTACATGCACTTTTAGCAGTTAAGATTAGTTTATTTAGGAGTAACTACTTAGTTTTACTCCTAAATAACTAGGTTATACATAATCTTCAGGTTACAAAAAGAGTTATTCTTTTTGTAACTTGAAGATGGCAGATAGCTGAAAGCATTAGTTACTCTTAAATAAACTAATCTTAACTGCTAAAAAGTGCTTGTATTTTTGGTAATATTACTTATGATTAAGAAGAAGCAGTAATTAATCTAAAATGAAATTAGGAATGCAGAGAGTGTTTCTGATAGTGATGTAAATATCAGTGGATGGTACAAATAAGAAAGAAAACGAATAATTCTGATGTGACTCGAGAAAAGTCCTCAACTTATGTCAGAATCGACTTATGATGAAGATGTTGGAACAAAATCCCATTGTAAGTTGAGGACTACCTGTATTATGGAATTCTTCACATTTTATTGTTATATCATAAAATAACTGCCAATATCTGCTTTTTAGATAATTAATTATAAATTTATGAAATATAGCACAAGATTTATTTCTATTCCATTATATGAAATAAATCTTCTTGATTTTTAAGAATAAAAATAAAAAAATAATTAGACTAGTTTACATAAAAACAGACTGAAAATTATCATAAAATGCCAATCTGTTTGTGGTGATCTAAATTTGATCTTGCTGCCCCCTATCAATCATCAATAATATTAAAAACTTAAAAGTTGATATTAAAGAATAAAAAATTTGATCATCAGATCTTAAAACTAAAATTTTATCTTAATATTCTGTTTTATATTAAACTGAATAAATGGAATAAATATATAGCTAATAATTAATTAAAAACATTAAAATTTTAAAACATCAGCAATTTAAAAATAAACTTATCATCTTACCATATCATCATTATCATCGGAGGAGGAAGTATCAAAAATCTGTTCAAGATCTCTGTCAGTCACTTGAAGGTCTTGTTCACGTGTAAAACTTGAAACTTGGTTTCTTGGTGTGGAAGGAGATGCTACACTTAGTTGCTCAGGAATAAAAGTTTGTTTAGGAATGTCTTGTGTAGTAGGTGGAGGTGCCTGAGCTTCTGGAGTTGGTGGCATTACAGAATCTTTTGGTTTTTCTTCTTCCTATTGTATATATTTGTATCAAATATCTTAAATTATCATTATTAAATGAATATTTATAAAAAAGTTATTATTATTAAATCAAATTTTACTAATGTTTATTATAGCAAAAATTATAGCTTAATCTACTGTTCAGATTGTAACAGTATTAATTTATTAATTTATAGTATAAATTAATACTGTTACAATCTGAATCTAAACAGTATATTCTGACATAAGTTGATTACAATCTATCACCATTACCAGATTTAAAACATCTTGTGGATTTCTTATAATTACTATTCTTTCCATTTTGAAAACATGAATCATAGATATACTTTGGAAACTCTTTTATCATATCATAATTGAATGTATACTTTACCCTGTCTCATGAAAAATGTATTATCTGATTTTAAAATTGTATTTTTTTTTTTTTTTTAAAATATAATAATATTATTTATATATAATATAGAATTATTGTTTAAAAAAACATTATAATATCAAGTACTTTTAAGAAATATATATACTGAAAGTAACTGATATTTAATTGGATAAAGAACAGCACTCTATAAAAATTATCCATAAATAAAAAATATCTTTGTTTTCTAGTTTGTTTAATAAATATAAAACAGTATCTTAGATCTGTTTGCTTTCACCAAAATATATGTCAAAATTCCAGATAATCTAATAATGATTAAGTCAAAACATATACCATACTTATGAGACTTGTCTGTGTAAATATTCTGAATTGTAGCTTTCTCTTCAATTTTAACATATTTCATTAATTGCTATATGCCTATTAGGAATGCATATTGTGAATCTAAAATAATTATCAGGTTTTATCTTTTTTATATATAAACAATAGATACAAGCCCAATTTTTTTAGGTAGAACTATTTATGAATAAGAATTAATTAATTAATTGCATAAAATATACACAATATACAATACAAATATATTAGTACAAGAACCAAATCTTTGCAATTAAAAGGACGGTCATTGGCTACAAGCCATTTTTCAGACCTCCTAACAAAACTAAAAGAAAATACAGTGGAATATGATTATAACAAAAATGGATACAATGAAAAATTGGTTATAACGAAATGGTTTCATGGTCCCAACATCCATAAGTTAACATTGTATTAAAATATTGTTATTACGAAAAAAAATTGTGGAACAGATAATTCATAAACATCGGTTATAAAGAAAAATGGCGTCTTGTGAAGAATTAAATTTGTTTTAAAATTAATTTAAATGTCATTTAAACCAACAGCAACATAAAATTTCCCCTCAAATTGAAAGACACTGTCATTGGGCTTGTTCTATTTCATCAAAAGGGGTGAGAATACTAACTGCATGTGTTACAAGTATAGTATTGTACTCTGGTTTTGATTTCAGTTTCACTTTTCAAAATTGAAACTAGAGTAGTGTGTTGTTAACAAAGATAGATGCAAGGACATCCTTGGATGGACGACAGCTGAAATTCTTTTCATAATCATCTTTTTCAACCAAAAAAGTTAAAAAATAGAAAGAAATGCAAATAAAAGAATTTCCCTTGTTTTAATAAAATGCATTGTTGTTTTCTTAAATATTTTATCTGCAGTACATTTTTTATAATACTGTATCTGCATATTGTCGGAATGTTAAAACACATTATTTACTGAAAGAGAGCAGTAAAAAATTATAGGATTTTATTAGACTAATATTGTTTCTTTGCTTTTCTAGCATACAGCCACTAAAATAATTTAGTAAATAAATTATAAACTTTAACAAAATTAGTTTTTTATCTTCCAGTCAGTACACTTTAGAAGAGAAATAGGCCTATACGTAAAGACTGTTGTTTGCCGACCAATCAATTAATTACAGTAATTAGTTATAGAATTTGTAAAATAAATAATAATTAAAATAAATTACTGTAAATTATATATTTTTTAATTATATTTTCGAAGATTTTCTTCGAAAATATA
>AYEL01062847.1:0-29159 GCA_000484575.1 Olivierus martensii
CTCGTTTAGTTACGACTATATAATGCTGCATTTTGCGTAAATTAATAACAACATAAATTAAATTGTAAATAATAAATTGAAACTTTCCTAATAAATGCTCAAAATCAATTTTCGGAAAAAATGATTGAACACCTGTCATTAAGCCTACCTAACCCTGTTGCTTAGAAAAAATAAATGGAATTGTCCAAAGCTCCGCAGACTCGAATTCGCGCCTGTAATGATTAATCTCATTGGTTTGTAAGTATTGTAAAGAAGCCGAACATCTTCCGCTTAGGTGACAAACTTTTTGGAAGGAACTGTACAATTATTTGTATTTTCTATTTTTGTAAAAACTAAAACATTTAATTAGAATTTGATATTTTATTTTTATAAAATAAAGTGTGAGCCCTTTCTTAAAATTTTCATATCTCACCACTGCCTATATCTTGGATACAATAGATTATTTTATAAAATGCAAAATTTGTATCAAAAAACTTTTTGAAACAGCACAATCATTTAAACATTGTTATCATGTTTTGCTACTCAAATATGAAAGATCTATTATTGATTTGATTAGAGGGGTTTGGTCCTGGATTCTGATAATTTTTTTCAATATTCAAATACTGGTGTTGATATAAAATTATCAGTTTTTTTGGTATTAATTTAAAGACTAAATGTTTATGATTTATTCATATAAAGACTATAGGATGAATAAAATTGATATAGCTTAACAAAATTTACTGACAATAATATATGCTGAATTTGGATTAATAGAATTCTCTGATTTGATTAGTGGGGTGTGTATAATTTCATAATGTTGTGTGATTTTTTTCAGATTATTGAAATTAAAATAATTATTTGTTAATTCATCTGATATAAATTTATTAATAATTTTAATGTCCTTCCTGTCAAGAAATCTTTGAAAGATTCAGTAGTTTCTAGAGTTATGTCACTTGAGATATTTTTGATAAATTTAACTGAATTATCATATTTATGAACTAATCTTTATAAATATGAAAAGGACACAGCCAAATATATTATTATTATTATTATTACATAACTGATGATGCCTGAGATCATTCTATTAATCCAAATTCAGCATATATTATTGTCAGTAATATTTCTTAAGCTACATCAATTTTATTGATCCTATAGCCTTTATATGAATAAATCATAAGCATTTAGTCTTTAAATTAATACCAAAAAAACTGATATTCTTATATCAACACCAGTATTTGAATATTGAAAAAAATTATCAATCTTGAAATAAATGATTAGAATCCTGATATTTGAATACTGAAAAAATATGACCAGAATCTTTAAAGAGAGAACTTCTGAAAGACAATGTCATTTAGTTGTTTTGTAAAGAAACTGAAGTTTTATTTTTGTAATGAAATTTATATATACAGGTAGTCCTTGACTTATGATATTCTGATCTTACAGTATCCCTTATAATATTCATCTGAACTGACTACTTTCATAATATATTTAAAATACTTTTTGTTTTATTAAAAATGTAGTAAAGAAATCATTTACCATCTTTGAAATCCAGGTTCAATTTCAGATGATTTTACATTTTGCAATCTGGATTCAATTCCAGATTATTTTATAATCTTTAAAGTTGGGGATCAAATTTAGATGATTATACCATCTTAAAGGATTCAGTATTCCATTGTCTATTATTATTATTATTAAAATTATTACCATTATGATCATTTTTGACTTACAATGGAGTTATCAAAACATACTCCCATTGTAAGTCAAGGATAATTTGTATTACAACTCTAGCATTATTGTAGAAGTTGAAAGTATTGTAAATCTTAATTCTACTGCATTTTTATTATTAAAAAATGTCTCAATGTCTTTTGTTTAAGAAATATACAATATACATTATAATAAGGAATGTTATTAACATATAAATAGATTACAATAACACTCTGCATACATTCTTTCTGACAAATAGCTTTATCATAACATTAGCAATATGTCCTCATTTTTTTACATAAGCTACTTGCATTTTGTATAAAAGACTATCAAAGACTACAGAAATTAGCAATACTTTCTTAGTCTTTGATAATATTTTTATACAAAATTTTTAAATTGAAATTTGAATCTTAATAAATTTTTAATGGCTCAATCTTGGATTTTTAACTTATTTTTTGTTATTTCTATGTTAAATTCTTATAAATCTTTAACAAGTCTTCAATTAAACAATGATTTTTTTATTTTCCATCATAAATTTTTATATCATCATGAAAGTTCAACTATATAAAATTCACTCACTTCAATATTCAAATTAGCATTACCATCAAATGTGTAATTGTCTAATGTTACATCTACTATTATATATAATATATCATCTATAAAGAAAATTTAAATATAAAAAAATGTTATTACATATATCATATATATAATTTGTATGTGAAAAATTAATACTTAATGATACTAATAGATAAAATTAATAGATTCGATTTCACTTAATTAGGACACATTGGGACTAATCCATTTTGGCTCAATTAAGTGGCTGCCCCAATTAAACGAACTAATAATAAATTCTAAAATAAAATATGATACATAGATAAATGAATAAATAGGTAAAAAATAATAATTAAGTACCTATTTTAATGCTTTATTAAACCAAACTACAGAAAATATTTGTACTATAAATAGTGAAGAAAAAATAATATATACATGATAAAATTTTACAATTTCAAATTTTAATTCTGCAAAAATGCATCAAGTATAGTCTGTTTTTTGTCTTTTGATTTTGATACACCAGTTATATCAGCAAGTCTACAATGGCTAGTATTAAATGGCTGGCTTTTAATTTTATCCAGCAAACCAATTTTACTTGAAAGTGTAAAATCAGTTGCTCCTACAAATTTTCTGGTTGACAAATCCATCTAAGTTTATCTTTCTCTAGGGTGTCCACTCTACATAGCAAGTCTTCCACTACTGGTATGTTATCTATGGCTGTGGATCTAGACTGAATAGCACATGAAGGGCCTTTCTTAAGGATCTTTCTTAAATTTTCTACAACCTAGGTTTGAATCAGGCTTAAAGAGACACACGACTGTCTATTAACTCCATCTCTCCCACTCGCTAGTTACAAATGAATCCAGAGTTTTTAATATATACAGTACTGATGAACTTCAAGATATGAGTCAACTTATATTCCCTTGGCAGATTAATGAGGTCAAATACAATACCAAAAGAATACTTGTTAGATGTTTTTACTGGTGGATGGTAGATGGCATGTTATTGGGATTTGCCTATTCCATTAACATAGGGAAGATCCATTCCACCAAATTTCTTGGCGGTCAGCGAGGGTGGTGACTTAACGGGAAACGTCTTATTGGGGTTTGACTGTATTGAAACTTTTCTATCTTTGATCACTTTTCTGCAAAAATATTCTAAAAATTTTTGGATATAAAATTTCACATTATGTCATATGATATTGATGCAACATTATTAAATGAGATGATGAATGGATGGCTAATAAAAATGATTAGATATAATAGAAAATTGTTTATTCAAACAAACCACTGAGGATCATTTTCCAGGTTAATATGAATTTTTTTTATGAATTTTTGATCCAAAGATGTCAATAGGCTTTTGTCCACTAATTAAAATATTTTCACTATTTCAATTTTTGTTTGATCCGAAGATGTCAATAGGCTTTTGTCCACTAATTAAAATATTTTCACTATTTCAATTTTTGTTATAATATTTATATTGAATAAAAAAATTTTCAGTCATATATGTGAGTGTTAATATTGTTTATTTTGTATGATGATAACTCATCAAAATGTCCAGCTTACTCTTTTCCAGTTTATTTATCTAATATTTCATCAGATAAACATGAACTGGATATCTAATGAAAATATGTAATATCTGAAAATATCATTTATCTGAAATAACTCTGGTTCTCACCATTACGGATAAAGGATCTTCTTCTTTAGTGTTGAAATTCTATATGATGATGGGTTTTTTTATAATTAGCCATTTTTTAGTTTACGATTGGAGATTAAAATAACTATAGTAGACTATAGTAGAAACAATAACAGACTAGAAGAAAAACTAATTGGTACATACAAATTGAAGAAAATCTGTTTCGTCATTTTCAAACATTAACACTCCATACAGATTGAAAGATATCTTTGATATCTTTTCATAAGATGATCTTAGTATACCCATTCATTGTTTATCACATTTCACCTTAATTTCAAATGTAAAACCTTGCCAGTCTTTTCTCTTCCAATCTGTTTAATTCTATGTAAATATTTTGAGTTTTTGATAAAATAAAAACAAATCCAGTAAGTTTGCTTTAAAAATCCTCCATATTAATGACTAATGGAGAATCAATTAATATCATCTAAAGTGACAAAATACATTATCTCTAGTTTGTGCATATCAATTAACATGCACACTAAAAACTAACAGCCTCTAGCAGGTTAATGCAGGAATTAATTGTATTAATTTCTATATGTAATTAATGTTCTATAACAGGGATGAGCAACGTTTTTAATCAACGGGCCAATTTAAATTTTAAAATTTTTTTGCGAGTCTTTTTTATGTTCTTGTAATCTGATTTTAAGAGACCTTGTAGTGCTGCCTATGTAAGCTTCCTGCCTTCTACTATCATTGTTGTATAGTGGAATAATATAGACTCCAGTTTTCATCTCCGGTATTTCAATCAAAAAAGCTACAGTCATAGACAATGTGTTCCACGGTATCATAATCCCCACAATTACAGTTACATCGGCATGATCAGAAGTCAGCCAGAACTTCCACCTGAAAGTCTTTCCCATCAATTTCTAACTTACCAGAAATAAGTGTAAAGTACAACTGACATTTTTCCCATTAAGAGAAGATTTAGCGGCATCTTACCCGACAACAGAATGGCTGAGTTCCTAGATATAGTCCGATAGCCCTTAATAATATTAATACAAATACGACACTGGAATTTCAAAAGAGTTCCCTAATTTTAACTTTATCTTGAGAGTCTCCCCAGATTGGGGAGACTCTCTGGATAAGCCAGCTGAGGTACAACCACTCCCTCATAAATAGATTCAATTATGTTTGAGTTTAGGCCCCAATGTAGTGTCGCGACCATTGTGAGTTTGTTTAGTAAAGCCTCTGTTTTGCCGAGGATGTACCGAACATGTGGTTCCCAAGATAGATTTTTGTTGATAATACACCCTAAATACTTAAATTCTTTAACATAATTTAAAACAGTTCCATTAAGTCTGATAACAGGGTATGTAATCTTGTGTTTTCGCGAAACTAACATGAGATTAGTCTTATCTGGATTAAATTTCAACTTATTCTCCTCTCCCCAATTTATAATTAATGATAGGATCAAATTCCCCTTTCTTTCGAGAGACCAAAAATCGTTATATTCAATGGTCACCAAGCAGTCATCAGCAAAACAGACAATACTACACCCCTGCGGCAATGTAATTTCAAAAATAGTATTCATAAGTATGTTCCAAAAACCCAGTCTGCAGGCCGACCCCTACAGACAACCCATGGAGATGCTACCCGTTTGTGCAATGTTATTGTATAATAATGTAACCTGTCTTTTCGAGAAATAATCAGTAGCCAATGTGTATAAATTACGTGGACACCCATGTTCACGCAAATTGTATAAGATTTTAGGAACCCATGCCCTATCAAATGCTGAACTAATATCCAATGAAATCAGCAAACAATTACTCCTTTTTGAAAGTGCATTTTGTGCTCGCTGTTTAACATAAAGTATAGCTTCTATGGTACTACATTGTGGAGTAAACCCGTATTGACGAACATTCAACTTACGACCTCTATGAAGGAAGTGATTAATTCTGTTTATTAAAGCTTTCTCTAAAACCTTTCCAAAAACTGGCAACAAACTGATTGGCCGATAACAATTAGGTTTATCCATAATCCGCTTACCAAGCTTAGGTATCAATTTACAAATTGCCTTCTTCCAAATATCCGGAAATTTACCCTCCTGCAAACATGCATTATAAATAGAGACTATAAAATCAAGTTGAATTGAGAAAATGTGTTTAGCAATTTCTGAAGTAATTGCATCATGTCCAGGTACGTTTTTGTTAGCTAAGCCACTCACAATATCGTGTATCTCATCACGGGAATGTATCCTAAATCAATGGACTGAATTAGACAAGTGTTATTTGGAGGCAAGAAACCCTACATATATGCAAAATGCATATTATTTACAAATTAGATATCAATTTATTAATGATGTAATGTGGGGTTCATGGCAAAGCTTTAAAGATAAAATTTTCATTCTTTTGACATCCCACTTTTAATCCAATTGTGGGATCACAAGTATGAAGATCTGCAAGTATGTCCATCTAAAATTATTGAAATGTCAGGTTCTGATGCCAGAGCAGTTTAGAAGCAGTTCCAGCATGGTAAATGATATTTAGATAAGTGCACATCAGGATTTTGGCTAAAAAATTAGAAGAAATGTGGGTAAACAGTATATCAGAGATCCAGAAGTGAGAACCATGGAAACAATCAATGATTATAAGTAATAACAAATTAATAGAAGTGATATTTATGTTTAATATTTGAACATTAAATGTTCCTTATTTGTTCACATTTATCCAAATTTTTTCAAATCACTGTGATTATCAGTGTTTTTGCAAAGGTAGGACGAATTAAAGCATAATTTTCAAAACCATTTATTTTTTACAAATTCTAAAAAGCAATTTTCTTCAAAAATTTACAGTATTATACTTATTATTATACATAATTTACTAAATTTTAACATAAATCAATATATAGTTTCTTTTACAATTGTTGATAAATACTGTACTTTCTTTTACAATTAATTCACTGCATTTGCTAAGATGCATTTCGATCCAAATGGTCCTCTTCAGTTAAGTCCGAGAATTGTAAAAAATTTTTAACATATTTTGTAAAAAAGATATTAAAATGTTTCCATTCCTAAAAATACAATGGAATTATCAAATTATATTATTACCACTAATAAAATAAAAACAATAACCTTACATTTGAAAAACATGAAGCACAATTTACATTTAGTAATGTGTGAATTCTTGAAGAAAATTGCTTTTTAGAATTTGTAAAAAATAAATGGTTTTGAAATTATGCTTTTAATTCATCCTACTCTTGCAAAAACACTGATAATCATAGTGATTTTGAAAAAATTTGGCTAAATGTGAACAAATAAGGAACATTTAATGTTCAAATATTAAATCAATGATTAAACTTTGTATATAATTAAATAATATAATATTTATTTGGTATAAAATAATAATAATAATAATTTGAATAATTAGAAAATAAATATAACATAAATCGATGAAAATAACATAGAATAAAAACTAATAAAAACAATGTATAAAGCTAAATAAAAAATTTAATCCTAACTTTAATGGGAGATTTAGTATATATTTATAGGTCTCTCTTACATTAAACATGTGTGAGACCTGCAGACATACTTATGAGAGAGAATTTTATCTTTTTCTTCATATTTTCTTTTAGTTTCTTCATTGAATAATATTTCCTTTAGTTTCTTTGGATTTAAGACAAAAATATTGAAAAACACAAAACAAAGACATTAATCCAACCATGAACATAAGCAGAAGAGGAGAGATGCAAGAGAGAGCTAAGAGAGTTAAGCTAGCTGAAGAAAAAGCTCTGTGCTATTAAAAATTTCTTATTTTTCTTTTTCCTCTTATTTTCTTTAAATTTTCCAATCAAATCAAACCGAAAAGAAAGTTCAAATCTAAACTAGACTCTTCATTTGTCAAGAGATACTTTTTCTTAGGTTGAAATGGCAGAGTAAACTGTCAGAATAAAATTATTTTGACTTACTTTGATCAGGACTCATACTTCTAATCATTGGAACTGTTGATTTATTTCTCTTCTCAGGTATAGTTAATTTGACAAGTATAACATTCTAAGCCCTCTTCTGATTTAAAAATTCATTCAAAAATAAAGTTTTCCCAGTCAGTTTTATTAGTTTTACAATGTATATTCTTATAAATGTTTTTAGTTAAAACAAGTTTTTGACTAGGAACTGAAATTATTAACTTATTTAAACTTTACAAATACTGTATTTGTTTAAATGAGAAGTTCAGATAAGATCAAATGCTGTAAAGCAGCTCATCATTTTATCATGTGATTAGATAGATTGTTATTTTACATTTTAATAAAATCAGTTATGATCTGATATTGTTGTAATACAAGATGTTCCATTTGAACATCCCTAATTTTGAAAATATAGAAGGAAAACTATGAGAGGTAGCCACATTAAGTTGCTTTTAATTAAACTGATATCTCATCAAGTTTCGTACAAAAAATCAGTAGACTTCCAAGTGCGCCCTCCAGTCACCCATTCGATACTCGATTTTAGCCCATGTTCGCTGAAGCATGTATGGTGTTCCAAAGTCACAAATTCTAATGAATATCAATACTATTAATTACAACTAAACCTAACGGTTTTAACGACTCTGCAATCCAGAGTTCGGCCTGAGCTCAGGTCTTTAACTAATTTCTAACTTACAAGTAATTAACTTCACAACAATCTAACAACAATTAACGTTCAACTGGCAAAGCAAAACCAGAAATCGGAGCTTACAACTAAAAGTACTGATTAAGTGTTAGAACTAGACAAACAATGATGTTAGAAACTTACGCTAATAAATTGAATTTCTCAAAACAAGTTAGATAATAAAAATTATAAATTTATTAGATTTCAAAACACTTACAAAAAGTGTTAATAAATGCTTTATTAAAACTATAATAAAGCAATAATCAATTAATTAACAAAACTTGTTTAATCCAATTCAAATATCAACAAACAACTATTCACAAGAAATAAACCTTAAATACTACTTAAATCTACTACCTCCCACCTGATACAAACTCAAACTATCGTAGACCTTTACAAGAATTCTAATGTCACTTAGCCAACCTTATGTTGACACAACACCTCGGTGAGTCATTGGTAGCATCGGCTGTTATATCCGAGTGACGTACAGTCCCATTTTGCATAAATATTTACATAAATATACGTAACATGTTTAAATTTATTAGTTTACAGAGTTATCAATTCATCATATCCTCTTTTACACGTAACAAGTTTAAATTTATTTGCTTACAGAGTTATTCATTCATGTCATCCTCTTTACAATTTAATAAACAAAACATTGATACAAGATCATTCTTATATTCTTATATCGGATCAGTGGTAGAACCTAAGATCATTCTTATATTCACATATTGGATCAAGATCGGAAGAGCGTCGTGTAGGGACATTCTTACTTTCTCATATCAGATCAGTGGTAAAAGTATTTAGATTAGATGATGACATTATTACCTGGGACAGTTCTTCCGGAGGACAGTTTCTGATTCTGTAACACATGATTGTTAACTACTACGACAAAGAGTGTGGAAGTAAGTCAACTCTTAAACTAAAATATAATACGTTAGATAATATTAAAAATAATGCTAAATAATAAAGTGCATAATAAAATAAAATAGGATAGGTCAGGGTTAACTTCCTCACAGTATGACCGTGTCAATGACTGTCTGGATTGTTACCCGTAACTCTGCAATGTTTCTGACCTTAATGGCGTAGACTCTCTTTCACATAACCCCAAAAAATGAAATCAAGGGAGTAATGTCAGGTGAGCAGGGTGGCCATAGGATGGGTCCATCACAACCCATCCAACAACCTGGGAAAACATCATTCGGGAAAGCCTGAACATCCAAGCTCCAGTGTGGTGGTGCCCCGTCTTGCTGGAAGATGATGTTGAGTTGCAGATACTGGATCTGTGGGTATGTGAATTGCTGTAACATGTCGAGGTATGTTGTTCCTGTTACAGTCGCCTCAGAGAAGAAAAATGGTCTGATTATCATGTCCTTCAGCAGTCTGCACCACACGTTCACTTTTGGACTATCACGAGCTTGCTCTTGGATACTGTGCAGATTTTCTGAACCCCAAATACAAACGTTATGGCGATTGATACTTCCTTACACATGAAATGTCGTCTCGTCACTAAACATGATGAGTGCCAAGAAATCAGGGTTTTCATTAATCCTCTCAAGAATGTCCATTGCAAAATCACGTTGTCTTGGCCTGTCGTCTGGCTGAAGTTTGTGCAGAATTTGCACATTATAAGCATACAGGTGGAGCCTGCTATGGAGAACCCAGTGGACAGTTGTTGTAAGCATCTGCAATTCCCATGAAGAATGCCGGATGGACTTGCGAAGGCTTTGTTGGAGAGCAAGTTGCACTTCCTCTGTTCATCACTCACATGTCTGTGGCCTCCTCCATGCCCTTTGAGAACTCTCCCGGTCTCCAGGAACTTGTTATGCCATGCTCTAATGGATTTGGCATCGGGCGCTGGCTTTCCATACACCCGCCAAAATTCACGCTGGATAGAAATAACAGATTTTTTCTCACAGAACCAAGCCACAACACCTGCCTTCTCCTGTGGGGATGCCATTTTAACAATATTGACCACAGCGCCACAGCAGGTGGCACGTGGGCTTTTCAAAAATTATGTAAAAAAATTTAGGTTTCAGTGAACATTTTTATATGTACTGGATCTCTGTAGATACATTTCTGTTATTTTTAAATTGCAATTAAAATTAGGGATGTTCAAATGGAACACTCTGTAAAAATAAACAAAATTACTAGAGAATACATACTATATTTAAAATTAAATAATAAAATTACATATTATAAAGTTAAGAAGCTATTTAATTAATGAAAGGATTTTGTTTTCTTAAAAATGATCTCTAAACAGTTATTGTAATTTTAATAAATAAAGTCTGATTCTATTATTCATATATCTTGTATTTGATACCTGCAAGTAGTATGATGTCATAGTGTCAAATATCCCATATGTGAAAAAAGTCTGTCTGAAATCTTACAATGAGAACAACATAATACAATGTACAGACAAATTTGTTCACTTTGATAAACAAATTTGCTCTGGGAAAATAATGTAAGGATAGGATGATGTAATACGAGACAACAGAAATCAGGAGATTCCTATATTGTTAAGGTTTTAAAATTATATGTTGTTTTTTAATATTTCTGTTAAATTTGTTGTAATCTTTATTTTTAATGAATACTTTGTGATTTTCTTCTAAAAAAATTTATCTACTCAGAAATACCTGAAAAAAAAATGTCAATGCTTATTGCAATTTAGAACAACCATGTGATTATTTGATACTGAAATAAAATAATAATGCCATTCAAGTTATTGCTTCTAAATTATAACAAATATCTTCAGTACTTTGTATATTTTTATATATTCAATGTTTTTGAGTAGATATCATTTATATTTTAGATGCCTAAAAATGGAATTTTCTTATTATATTTTATATTTCAAAATAAAAGTTTTGTTTTTTTAATTAATTGCAGTTATTTAAAAATATTTGTCATTTAGTGTCCTGTCATGATATCAAAAGATCTTCATGGAAGTGACACAAGTATTTCTATATTGAAAGATAATGAAATTCAGGATATGTAAGAAAATTTAAATTTTAAAAATGTTTTCTTTTGAATATCATAAAATTAATTAAATAATTATCTTGAAATAATAATTTATTATTATTTTTATTTATTACATATAATAAAATATAATGAATATTTTTGGCTTAAAATTAAACATATAAATTATACTGTATATTTGTCTCTAAGATGAAATTATGAATAAGTAAATACAGGCAATACCTGACTTGCATAAAAGGATCATTTGCAAAACCTTAAATATGTCAAAACATATGGTATATTGGAAACATACCCTATACAGTACTAAAATACTTTATCTAAAAATATTATATTAAAGAATAAGCACATAAGTCATATGGTAAAGTAGTCACTTACCACCTGGAGGCTCTGGATTCAATTCCAAATCTCACATTATCAGTTTTTCAGAAGAGGTTTGGGATAAGACCCCAGCTCATTAACTATAACTAATCTAATAAGCTCATAAAACATATATTATATATTATATAATAAATGATGAAATTAGAATAAAAAGACTTATATCTCTGCATTACACTTTATCTGCTATGATCAGTATACAGGTAGGCCTCGATTAGTGCGTATAATTGGGCAGAGTTGGGAGTTGGGGAGTCGGGGAGTCAGAGTTGAAGTCGGAATTTTAAACTGCCCAGAGTCAGGAGTCGGAATTGGACCTTACAAATTTTAGGAAGTCGAATTTTTTTTAAAAGATGGAGTCTGAGTTGGATCATTTGCCATTTGATTCTGCATTTCTGGGTTGCAGAATTGGATTTTTAAACTGCCTGGAGTCGGGAATCAGACCTTACAAATTTTAGGGAGTTGGAGTCAGAGTTGGATATTTTTTAAAAGATGAAGTCGAAGTCAGAGTCAGATCATTTGCCATCCAACTCTGCAACCCTGATTAAATATATGATTTATATGTTTGTGCTACAATTTATGAGGGCGAAGAAGTTGTATCACTTACAAGAGTAAGTGTTTTTTGTGCTTAATACAATAAATTTAACCTGCTGGAAGTTTAGTTTTTTAGAGATATTTATATAGTAGTGGATATAGAATGAAGTTAAAATGGATGCACTCTTATAAGTTATTTCCACTACAACTTACTAATGATTTTAATCTTCAAACTCTTTAGCTAAAGAAAACAGTTTCATTATAAAAAAACAATTTCATAATTTCAGCTCTATCTATTTACTAGCTAAAATAATAAATGAAAGAATTTAAATATACCTATCTAAAACAATAATATTAACAATAAACTGAAAATGAGTTCATATATAATTAATAATCTAAGATTGGTGTCATAAATTATTGAGTTTTCATTCATGTTTAGTATGTTTGACTCTAACATTGTATAATAACATTTTATTACATGGATTATTATTATTATTATTATTGAAATAAATGTAAAATTTTTTATCATACTACAAGATGAAATAATTATTGATATTATTTATAATGAATAATGCCATATGACTTTGCAATGAGAACAAATATATTTGAAAAATCATAGTAGGCATAAATTAAAACATTATAAATAAAGCAACAGTATATTTGTAGATCAATATTTAATGAATTAATTTAAATTTGTTTTATGATTTATTCATAGTAATGATATTAAAAATAAATTTTATTCCTGCAATAATGAAGGGATGAATATATGTTACTTTCTCCAATTAATATTTAACAATGAAATATATTTAAAAATGGTTCAAATTAAAATCTTACATTTATAATCAAGTTATATTGATTAATTATTTTTAATTGTATAATATATTTAGATAATTAATATATCTTTTCACATTTTGAAAAAAGTTAATGAAGAAAGTTATCTTTATAGTAATATCTATAGAGTGATTCAGAATAAACAAAATATCATAATATGAGAGCTTATTATACAGATAATTTTGTGTAATAAAATTCATGTAGACATAGTAGATCTGATTCTCAGCAGTTATGGAAGTATAATTATTTTAAAAATTAAATAAATGTACTTACCATAATATTGAGAATTGGCCCTATGTTTATATCAGAGTCCTTTTAAAATTAAAATGATTCTAATATTACATAATACCAGTTAAATGGAAATATATTTAATTGATCCTATATTTGCATTTAATGACTATTAAAATGATTTTTGATGATTTTTTTCCTTATTTTATGTTTAAAGCAAATATTTAAAGACCTTAATCATGATGATTTTTTTTCCTTATTTTATGTTTAAAGCAAATATTTAAAGACCTTAATCATAATATTTATAGAAACTATAATTAAAATCTTTGAATGTTTGAATATAGATCTGAATTTCAATAGTTATGTGAGTATGACCATTAAATTTTTAATGGCTCTTCTTATATAACTATTAAGTGATTGCTGTTCATAATTGTTAAGAATTGGATCTATGTTAATATAAATTTTTTACTCAAAATTACTTATACAATCTGCTCTTGACACTTGTTGTTTTTTTCCTGAATCATCTGTATAAATGAAATAAGCTAAAAATTTGTTATAACATATAAAAAAATTCAATATATCAAGAGTATTAATAATGTTAACAATAAAATCTGCTTATATAATGAATTAATTTGAATTAATATATTTTATTATAATAAATGGTTTTAAAAGAATTTATGACTTTTTCTGTACTGATTAATAATAAGAATTAATCACTGAAACAGTAATTAATTGTTATAATAAAATATGCCAAAACTTTTAAGTTGATTTAAAATTTTATTTAAGATGATGATAATATAATAGTAAAAACTTATTGTAATTATGAAAGTTTTTGCATTACATCATGATAGATACATTGAACTTTCTCATATTCAGTTTATGCATTAAACACCTATATTTTCATTGAGCTGTGAGAGGAGATGAAAGTGAATTGATATACAGTCAATTCCTGTTATTCACGGTAGTTACGTTCTGTAAATTCTTCACGAATATTGAATTAACGAATATTGAACCATTGTGCCTATGAGAAATGTAAAGTTAGGTTCCTGCAAACCTTTCTTCCTAACATTTTTATCCTTGGTTTATGTGTGTTTTTCTGTTTAAAGATATCTTATTTAATGTGTATTATAGTACTTACAAATAATTACAGTATATGCAGTGTACAATACTATATACAATCTTATAATCACAGTAATCTTTATTTAATTTTTTAAATGCTGTCTATGTAGTAAATAAAATCTTATTTTTGATGGGTAGTTATTTGATGCGACAGCTGACACATTATCTTTCTGAACTGCATTGGAAAATTGCATCAGCCTTGTCTGCGTTGCTTTTTGTTTCAGATCTTTTAAAATCTCAGTGAAAGAAGCAAATGCTCGGAAAGTTAGGTGCCTAAAACAGGATAAAAGTGGACAGCACTTATAGCAGTTGAGTTAAACTAAAACAAACTTTATTTACATAGAAATCGCAAACGTTTTAAATACTCTGAGTATAAGCAGTTTTCAAGTTTTTGACATGTACTATAGGTGCCTAAATTTGAGGCTATGTTCAAGCATAGGGTCACATTCTTCTGTGGGACCTGTGGATGATATGAACAGGCTTTTGGCTTACCTGTGGTCTGTGGAATCAGCAAGGATAGATAATGAGACTTTTCTGGCAAAACAATACAGAGACTACATTTGGTAACAAACAACTTCCTTTATTAGAGAGAGAGAGTTTACATTGGTAACAGTATTTTCGCTGGTCAGCAGCAGTCCACGAATAAGTGCAAAAGCTCTGCGAAAATCAATTTTGTGGTTACAAATAAATTTCCATGAATAATCGAATAGGCGAATATGAATCTTCAAATAATGAGAATCGACTGTAATTCTTTTGAAAAAATAGCATGATTTTGTTTAAAAAAAAATTTAAATGAAAAAGACAAATGTAGATTATTGATAAAAACACAACTCAAAAGCCAAATAGTAAGAAAAACTGTTTAATCAAAAACGTTTTCGGCTATCCACGTAGCCTGCCTCTGAGGCAAGCTACGTGAATAGCCGAATAAATGATTTATCTTACTTATTTGGCTTATTGTTTATATAAATGATTTATCTTACTTATTTGGCTTATTGTTTGCTTTTACAGTAAGACCCCATTTAACACGGGAGATACATTCCAAAGAAACAAAGCACTAAATGAAATTTTTGTTTATTTTATTTTGTAGCATGTATTATTACTGTTGTATTACATTAATTATAGACATTTTTTATTGCTAATATCGATCGCTACTCAAAAATATTTGAGTAAATAATTTATGTTTGTGATGAGGAAGGTTCTTCCTCATTTTGGGACTTTTTGTTTTTTCATTAAGAAGTCATCTGATGTCATTTGCCTTTTCCTTTTTCGTTCAGCAAGCAATTGTTGATAGCATGACATCGCATTCATGACACTTCATCTTGCCTTTGAACTTCTATCAAAATTTAGATCATTTTGTATAAACTGATCCATAATTTTCGAATAGTGGCTAAATTTGTTTTGACAAAAATATCGATGAAAGAAAAACATTCTAACTTCAAGGAACTATAGTTTGAGTTTATAGTTTAAGTATTCTCATTAAAACTAAAATGAGATAATTGTTATTTTATTACTGTAAAATAATGTTGATCGATTATAAATATGAACTGTGACTGCAACAGACTTTCGTATATTCTGCACTGCACTGATATCAAATGCACTGCCAGATGGCATAGGAGTATCAAAGCAACAAATTCATGCGATTTCGGATTTATGTGAGTATAACGATTTGAAAAACCACACCAAAGTTAATCAATAGAAAATATAGAATTCGAAAAACCATGTTATAGCGAAACAGCATTTTAAGCAGGGTCTTACTGTATTTTCATTCTTAATTTTCCAAGCAAGCAGGTGGAACATTTTTCATGGTTTGTTAATTGCATGCTTTCAATTTCCCCTTCTTTGCACAGCTTTCTTAATGCTCCTTGGTGAAGATGGCCAAGTCATTGATGATATAATGTTTCATTAACAGTCTTAGCTAGTTTTGATGGTGGCTTAGTTTCTTCTACTGTGTACAGTCTACTGTCTCGGATAGCTGTGAGAATGACCTGGCCGCTTGTTCCATAACTATAGCTTTTGCATCTTCGAAGTTCACTTTCATTCCTAATTCGTCTATTCTTCCTATTGAGAGATTTCCATCAAGTTCAGGTACATATAATACATTTTCTAGAGTGATCCTTGCACCTCCATTTTTCTCAGTAAGTTGAAAGTCAACACGTCCTGTTCCCATTGTCTCCTTGTTTGCCACTTCGACCTTGCTTTCTAATGGCCTAAGATTGGTTAATTTCTCCCTGCATGATGTCATGTGATCGGTCATTCCCCTGTCCAAATATCTCATTTGAGAACAGTTAATATTTCCTCTTTTTGTGCACATTGCTCTGTTAATTACTGATTTCATACAATGAGTGTCATATTGATTTTCAGTTTTGTTTTTGTAATCTTCGGGACAATTTCTTGCAATGTGGCCAAATGTGCCACAGTAGTAACATTTTACTTGTCATTTGTGAGTAGCATTATTTCCCTTCTTAATGATTTTTTGCGAGGTTTCAATTCTCTCCTATACGGTGTTTTCATTATTTCTTGACTTCCAATTTTGTCTAAAATTGCTTCTATTTTTGGCAAGGAGTACTTTACGTTCATCATTGTTGCTCTCCTTGCTATTTGGCAAGGAGTACTTTAAGTTCATCATTGCTAGTTGAAGAAAGAGAAAAATACATCATGATTAACAACTTAACCTCCGTTGCCGTGTATACACGTCACGTGGTAAAAAGCATCTGTCCTTCATTGCCATGTATAAACGTCATTTAAGTGGAACGTTTTTAATAAATTAATTTCTCCTAATGAATAAAAGTTTCCTGAAATGTAATTGCTGAATCTTTTTTGCTATTGTTGTTACTTTCGAATGATAGTTAATAAAAATTTTTTATTTATTTATTTTTTTTATTTTTTTATTGTGCATTTTATGATATTTTCATTCTATATGCAGCTCAATTTTTAATTTTTATTGATTTATTTTTTATAGAATTTATAACATGCATTTTATAATTTTCTTGCATGTTTTTTTTTTGTTCCTAAATTATGTTTTTTTTTGTGCCTTCTATACACATCATGTATAAAATCACATTAATGTCTGATGCCGAGAATCGGCGTCATTGAACTTTTATAAATTACTTCCTGTTAATGTATAATATATAGCATATCTTTTTTTATATATTTTCTATATTCTGAAATTATCGCTATCGTCCTTTGACAGGCATACGCGTCATGGAAGTGGAACTCTTTATTATAAATTATTTCTGGCTAATGTATAACATATACGTTGTGTAATATATATATATATATATATATTATGATAATCTTCCCATGAGTATATTCTATAATAAAGTAACCGAAAACGTTATACCAATTAAATATTTATACTTGCTATTTAGTGCTGTTTTATTTACTTACATATATTCTATATTCCCAAATTATCGCTATTGTCCCTTGTCGTGTATATACATCATGTGTAAAAATCTGCCGATCAATACTGTATATATATGTCATGGAACTTTTTTATAAATTATTTTAATTTGAAATAAAATGAATTATTTTATAAAAATCATCACTTCTAAATTCTAAATAATATATATTTTCCCACGAATATGCATAATTTCAACATAGTAAATTCCTAAAGAACTTAGTAACATTTTTGCCTAAACTGCATAATAAATTTTATTATAAAAATAACTTTACTGTAAATATTTTTATGTTTTTGTAAATAATAAATTTTCATATATCTTTTATTACATTGCTGTTCAAGTTTATTAATTATTTCGATATCCGTTAAAATAATTTCAAGGAAATTTTAAAGAGGAACCATTTCCTGTCTAAAAAAAAAAATTTTTTTTCCTTAACTATACGGACATTAGTCATTAATAGATATTTATATAAAATAATATTTTCTTATCCTGCAATCGATTTTGCATGAAGCATAAAAAAACGTTATATAGAGAGGAATGTGCAGAATAAGAATGAAATATTTAATATTCATCTTTGGCGTTGTTGTTAAATTTGCGTTTGTATATTATTTTTATTTATTATGAAAGTAAATACAGTAGTTTCTCACGAACATCTCTGATTCACAGGAAACCAGATCTTTGGCGTGGGTGTCCATTAGAGTTGTATGTTCGTCCCACGAATTAATGATCTCATCCCCGATTAAAGCAACGGAAGTAGACGATCGGTACTCAATAATAATAGCTGCATGAGAAATTATTTTAGAAAAGAAACAAAATAGTTTCTCACATATCAATCAATCATCGATAAACTTGTGAAGAAATGTCATTCTAAAATATCTCCACGATATTCGAATTCTTCGTCCTGGTCATTCAACTAAAATGGCGTTCTAGCGGAACATTTAGAACGATTTTTTTTAGTCTAATTTATATCGATTTTGTAGCATTTCTGTAGATAATATCGACATTGTTACCGATTTCGTAATTTTCATTCCTAGCCACGAGTTTTATTTCCTGATTTGGATACAGTAGATGCAATGTTATCTTGGTGAACATAATTCGTGTTTTATTCACGTTTATTTTGATAACATAGGTCGATAGGAATCGTATTACTGTTATGCCAGATTTTTAATCTTTATGACGTGAGTTTTGCATTTCTTTTAATAAAATGCAAATTGTTTTTTTTTCCTTAATTATCACATAAAATTTATAGTTAGCAGTTTCTAGACGATGCCACTAATACTCATCAAGGAATTTGTTTACAGCAGTTTAAAATAAAGAAAAAATTAATATTTTAACTATTAAAAAAAATGTGAAAAATTTAATTACATGTACAAAATCGATGCCACTAATACTCATCAAGGAATTTGGTTAAAGCAGTTTAAAATAAAGAAAAAAATTAATATTTTAACTATTAAAAAAAATGTGAAAAATTTAATTACATGTACAAAATATTTTGTTTACAAAAATAGGAATATTCGACAAAAAGTTGTTCAACTGCATAAATTCTACAAGCGGTTATCTTTGGAGGTTACTCATAGGAGTTAAAATAAAAAAAAACATAAAATAAATTTCATTTCGTCGTGAGAAATATATGATAATCTTTCATAAATTCAACGTTTCAACTAGGGCGGGACGTATGCATTATCCCAACATTATCTGGTTTCTGTAACAGTACCAGCCCACTTTTATGTTGCACTTTTTTTCAAAAACACTGTCTGCATCCTGTGAAGTTAGTAGCTGAGGCCCTTCTGACAACAAAATATAAATTAAAGTATCATATACTACAACTGTAATCTTCCTCCAAACTTTTTTTATATGTATATCCATACAAACTACCACCCGATAAATTTAAACCACAAAAAAATAATTCCTAATTGAATTTTGACTATCTAGTTTCATAGAGATTTTTTTAACAGTTGTACACATAGAGCAACAAACAGAAAATAGAAGAAAAAAAAAAATCTAGATGATTATTGAAGTTATCGTCATTTCTGCATGGTCACTTATGCGTCCATGATCTAAATAATAGATCTTAATGCTCCCAAGAAAAGCCCCATTTGGTTCATCCAAGTCATTAATTCAACCCTTCAATCATCACTATCTCTAAATCTAATATAAAATTAATGATAGGAAAAAAATAATAATTAGTATAGGAGGAATATAATTATTTAAACTATTCGACCTTGAATATTTAAAACAAGGTCTATTATACGACTCATTAATAATTTCAGTGGCATAGTATCGTTTTGAATCTCTGTAAACATGAATTATAATACTTCTGGGAGATGTCAGGTTAAAAAAAAAAAATATATAGAGTGAGGTTAAAGGAAAAAAAACACAACAAGATCTCAAGCAGTGGGGTCATTAAATGTAATTTAATCGCTTAAGATGACAAACGCCATTTCTGAAGATTAACGCTTCTTCCATTTATTCCTGTAGTAACACAACACCTACTTTTGATAACATTACTTACGCTATATGTTCTGCTGTAGAAAATCTGTTGTGGCAGGTATAACAGGCATTAGAGTATCAGTTTCTCTTCTAATCAATTTTTTTGTTTGCCAGATATATATAATTTTTTTTTTTTTTAATAATTCATCTGTGCAAATCTTCCCACGTGAAACACGATACAAATTCCAAAATCTCATTTGCTTTGCTCGTTATGTGGGATAAGTTTTCGGCATGGTTAACGTAGAGAAACGGTTTGTTTTAGTCGGATACGTTGATTAATAATTTTATATATCGTTAAATAATAATAATAATAACAATCATAATTTATTTTTATTTCGGCTTCCTGTATAAAAATTTTTTTATTAATTGTTATTATCTCGATTAAACAATTACCATGTTATAATTACGTATTTATAAATCGCTCAATACGGAACAAATATCGCGATAAATGAGTGTATACTAGTACCTGTTGACCCAGTAAACGAGGTAAACTGTTATAACATATTTAACGCAACTGCTGTTTATACATTAAAATAAACCTACTTATAATATTTTTAGTATAATAAACTCTGCATAAAATATTTGTTAAAGTGTAACGACTATAAAATATCGCATAAAAAATGAAACTGGGATAGTTTCATCATAAAATAAATAAATAAAAAATTGAGAATTTACTACTGTATATATTCCAAAAATTCGTAAAAATCAAAAATCCGGAACGTGTGCGTAACGAATGATTGTGAATTCCGGTTTTTTATGGTAAGAACTGTAAACATTTTTGTATTTAAGATATAATATTTCTACACCTCGTGACAATACCAAAAGTAATGTTTTTTCAAGGTGACATCTCAGTGGTATTCTTATACACCCCCCACACACACACACACACACATGCACAACACATACTACATCTTCCTGTTCATTAAGGCAAGACCTTGAGAGACCTATAGACCTGTTTCCTTGTTTGTTTTTACTCGCTATAAGCATAATGTATAACCTATACTAATTAACTCTGAGTGTTAAATCGTGTTCGTTAACAGGATTTAATTAAAACAGACCCATTTAAAAACGGACTTTTGCATGTTCGATATATTTTTTTTTTAATTAATGCCAATCTGAATTTATCAAGCGTGTTTGTTTTGCATTAAAAAAAATACATATTAAATAACAGATGGACCAGTTCGAAAAATTAAATCACGGATTAAGAATAAAACTGTATCCTGTGTTATTTTTCATTAAAATGACCTTCATGCTTCGTATATTAAAGTTCATTTTGCAAGGCTGATGTTCGCTCTCTTGTGCCAGTTATTATTATTCCTTATTTTAAAGTGGCATTGTCAATGCTATGTCGTAATAAAAGTGTTCTTTTTATATATTAATAATGTTTAGGTTATGGGAAAAATATTGTTTAATAATTCGAAAATTTAGGAAAAATACTATGCTTCGAAAATCTAGATTTTTCAAATTTCTTGCTCTAGTTGCGGTAAAACATCGATTATTTTTTTCTTCTTATGGGAAAATCGATTTAGTTATTAGATTGTGAAATTGTTAAAAGAAGTATATATATCTTAATTGAATTATATTTGTTATCTGGTTTAGTTTGTAGGCTATTTGAATTTTTTTTTATGAATATTTTATCTCTTCTCAGTTTTTCGCTATTATCTCAGCAACCATGAGGTCTACAGAGATAATTTATGCGCCATTTTCAAGGCAATTTCATGATCTTTCTAAATGTTCTAATCAAGGATTATTAAAGATTGCAGCGAGATTGAAAAATCGAAAATCATGCGCGGTAATATAATACAAAAATTATTATTTTTTTTTTGGTATGTGATAAAATTCAAAGTAATCTCATTATTAAAATTCATTATTAATTTAAAAGATGAGGATTGTTAATTGTGTTTTTGATACTTTTAACTTTGATCAAACTGTTCAAATGCACTGAAACATAAAAATTCGTGTAGACAGAATGTTAAGCATAGGTAATTATTGTAAGTTATGATGAGATCGAATATCATTCGAAAGATTCGCAGAATATTATATATCCGAATATAAAATAATTTAAATAATATTCTTTCTAGATTGAATCTTTATTTTAGAATGATTAAAGATAAGAAATCAAATTATATGCCATCAAAAACATCTTCAATGTCATAAATTCTACATTGAATGTCATAAAAATTTAACAAATAGTTCTACAGTTATTACAGAGAAACTTCAAAAATTTGGACATCAGCCATTTTTTAAGCAGACAGATTTACAGGGATAGTTAATATTCTTTCAAATTTAACTTTAATGACTTGACCATCATGCCGAATTTTATAAAAAATCAATCAAGTGGTTCAAGAGTTATTACGGGAGAAACCTTTGAAGTTTGAATGCCTTTCATTCTCAAATGGTTAAAGATAAAAAAAATAATTGATATATTATCGTTATCAATTTCTTCGTTAAGTGTCATAAAAATAAAATAAGTGATTGGGAATATATTAAGAGAGCAGGGCCAAATGTGTCTCACAAGTTTGAATGTCCTCCATTTTTAGATACTTGAAGCTAGTGTTGCTAGCATCAACTACTTAAAAATTATAGTTTAATTCTGCCATCAACAGTTGAAGTTACTGTGTCTCAGAAGTTTGAATGTCCTCCATTTTTAGATACTTGAAGATAGAGTTGCTAGCATCAACTACTTAAAAATTATAGTTTAATTCTGCCATCAACAGTTGAAGTTACTTATGATAATAGAAGGTAATCAAACTTCATGAAAATCTACTAATTAGTTTAAATGTTATTAGTGAGGACAACAGTAAAGCGATCTTATAAACCTCACTTTTATTCAGAAAATTAGGCTGAAAAATGATGAAATTCTAACTTTTTTTGTAGGTTTGTACAAATTTTAACAATTTATCTGACTGTCAACTAATGTATTCAATATAGATTTCACTTCGGTATTTAATACTGAAATATTCAAAATTAGTTTCATTTGTTACAATTTGTTGATTTACCGCTGTTAACCCAAAAACCAAATCGCAATAATGTTTTCTAAGAAATATAATTCACTGGTTTTAGAATATAGGTTGAAATTTTCGTTCCAAACGGTTTACCGCTGTTAATCCAAAAACCAAATCTCAATAATATTTTCTAAGAAATATAATTCACTGGTTTTAGAATATAGGTTGAAATTTTCGTTCCAAACCTTTTTGCGTTTTTTAGATTAATAGGATTGCATTTTTTAAAAAATGCTACTAAAGTTTCTTAAGCATTACTTAACTACTTAAATTTAATTTTTTTTCCCCCTGAAACATCTGAAGATATTTAAAAATAGCTAAAATAACCAGAACTGTTTATATTTAAAAGTTTATTTGATTTAAAAAGACGCATAGTGTATAAAGTTTTAAAGACTTGCTAAGTAACATTTCTCAAGTTCTATTATGAGTTTAAAGACAGAAAAAAAAAATCGGAGAATATTTATCATTGTGCTAATGAAAGCGAATTATTCACTTTTAACGTTTAACCGACTGTTAAAAATTCAATGTCAAGGACGAACAACTGCAATTTTACAGTCACCTCAACTTTAACAGCACGAAAATCCATTGTTAGTGTTCCCTAATGGAGATTTATTTATTTTTTCTTCCCTTAAGTCGAGTTCTTTGGAGAATAATTGAAGTTGTTTTTGAAATATTTTTTTTTTTGTTTTCAAATGAGGCTGCAGTTAAGTAGAAGAAAAGCCACAATGACCATTTGATCTAGGCCTCAAATTTAAACATTTGGCATTGTTTCCGAATACTATTTTGTCATCTTTTAATTTTTCTTCTATATATTGAATGTGTCGAAAGATAGAAGTGGCCCAAATATATTTTGACATCTGAGAGTGTTATACATAAGTATGTATGAAAAAAGTTTCCAAAACAGGAAAAACATTTGAGTTACTTAGCTAGCAATATTACTAGGAAAAATTGCTTCAGATTTTTTGATTTTATCGATAATATCGATGATGACGATGTTGTGCAACTCTCAACTACTGCTACAATTGCAACTACTATTTTGCTGTTTCGAAATTAATTTTTTTCCAGCATATATAAGTATGTATGAGAAAAGTTTCCAAAACAGGAAAAACATTTGAGTTACTTAGCTAGCAATATTACTAGGAAAAATTGCTTCAGATTTTTTGATTTTATCGATAATATCGATGATGACGATGTTGTGCAACTCTCAACTACTGCTACAATTGCAACTACTATTTTGCTGTTTCGAAATTAATTTTTTTCCAGCATATATAGAATATAAATCACAACTATTGCTACAGAATTACCAAATACACTATTTTTAACGTATTGAATCTATATTCGCTCACACACAAAAAAGAAAAACTATATAAAGAGAGCAAATTATACGGTTTTCCTCATTAAAAAAAAAGTAGAGCGTTTAACAATCACACAATTACCAAAGCAAGGTTAGTAAATCTGTCTGTACCATTTTCCATTTATGATTGATTACAGCATTAAAAGAGAGTTTGTTGACTTTCTAGAATGTAACATTTATTACCGTTGCTTTTCATTATTATTACTCTCTAGCGTATAAACATTCTCTTAACCTCAAAGTTTTCTATTTTAATATGGTGGAGCGTGTCAAAAGCTTTTTTTTTTTTTTCTACAACAAAAAAACATTCCCTTGTGTTTTATAATGAAGAAAAGAAGGAAACAATAGAATAAAAGTTCCTCTGTTTCTTCGTTTTCAGACAATACTATCTCCTCTATTTCCGATCTTTGTTTCGGTTACAGAGGGATCAATGTACAAGAATAATTTTGGAAACACGGCTGACAGCGAGGTTGTAGCAATTACCTTTTAATACTACTGAATTACCTCGGCTGAGATGAAAAGAATTTACCAAAAAAAAAAAAACAATAAAAAGATTCTCGTTTCGATGATACGGACTAAATCTTCTATTGTTCTCGAAATGATGCAAAAAGACGAGATTTTCGTGTTTATAATTGGAAAACAAACTTCCTCACTCTCACGTTTATTGTTTTTTTTTTTATAAAATTAGAACATATTTTAACAATTAAACCGCAAAATCTGTTGATATGAGAATTGTCTTGTGTGTTTCGGAATGATTGAAATGCTGTCAATGAGAATAGAATGTGACGTTATCAGTTCTCACCCTTCAAACTTTATAGAAAACATATGTGTGCGATATCATCGTTATCAGTATAATTAGTTTTGCCTCTAGTGTTTCTCTTCAAGAAAAAATCTGTTGCTAAAAATTGCTTTAGTGTCGTCGATCCTTATCCTACAGGAAGCGTATTATACTTCCTGAGCTAACAGTATCATCAGTTTCGCATTTGGTGTATTCCCTCGAGGTGTTACAGACATAAACAATAGCCCTGATTACATCACAGATTAATATCTATCGATAACACGATGTGTAGATATTCTAGTGTAATGATAACGGTTACACTTATTATTATACACATTCATTACACGTATGCAGTATAATTGAAGGTGTTCGATCGATTGCAATAAGCCACACAAAACATGCAATTGTTCGAATAAATTATGCAGTTACGTCTACAATAAATTCGTTGTTAGAATTATATAACACGTCAAACACATAATACCCTCTAAAAAATGGATAAAATCAAGAAAAAAATAACTTTATCAGCTTTCTAAGCAAAAGTTACGTATAGGAAAAAAATGATTCTGTTTAAAAGTTTAAACACGTCAACAGTGTAAATGAAGACTGTCCAAGTGTTGGCCTGTGTGCAACGTATTAATTACACACAGAATTTTAAATACACTGTCTACAGAATATTTAATTAAAAATGCGAATGACGTCAATTCGATGTGTGTTTTCCTTTTCACCTTTACTTTTTAAAAGACTTGTGTCCAACAATATTTTTACTAACACTGTAATTGGATAGTGTGTCAATTTAAGTGTTTACGTCATAAATACGACCTTGGGTTTTACATTAAATAATAGATTATTAGACGTATACAATACAGAAAGCTGGGCAGTCGAATGTGACATACCGAAAATTGTGCTGAGTGGGTAAACCAGTCATATTTAATCAGTAATTTAATATATTTCTAGAATAATAGTTATAAGTTACGTATAATCAATGAATAAGTATAATTAAAAATTAGTCATGTGGTGAAATCGTAGATTCGATTTAAAGTTAGTTCGTGATGTATAATAATAATTATATTTTTAAAATAAGGTTTACCTTATTAGTTCTTAAGAGAATTAAATTATTAATTATTCTCTGCATAACTATCGATTGTTCAATCGATTGTATCGAATGAGATATTACAGGCAATGCATTTAACTCGCTTCGATTGCACTGCTTGAGATTCTGACGTATTTTGAAAGATTAATCATGTTAATTAATAACGATTGAATAAATAATGCTGAGAATGGTTAATTAACACACTAATCAACGTGAGAATTCAGTCCATTGGAAATTGTTTTTATAAACTGTCGCAATATTTGGACAAAGTATATATGTAGTTCACATGTTGAAACATAATTCTGTATTGTTTTTCTTCTTTACCTTTTGTTTTTACATTCATGTGTCTGCTATCATTTTACTTATCTGTAGCTACTTGAACCTTATCATTCTTATACTGTTTGGGCCTCACTTTCTGCTAACTTTAGTTTTGGACTTTCAGTTTTTGGACTTCAAGTTTATTTTCGCACGAATATCATTAGAATTCTCTTCTTCTGGATATGTTAGAAAGATTCAAATTAGATTCTCTAGTCTTCTCTCCTGTCCCCTTTTCTTCTTGATCTGTGCTTGTTTTCATTTTGGAACGATGAAAAACATTTTATGCATAAAAAAATGCTATTAGAGTTTTACAAACTCTTCATTTGGAGAAATTCCACTCAATATTAAACATTTAGAATCTCTTTGTATTATTTTTGAACAATAAGAGATTCTTCTATATCCTGAACAACTGGCTCCTTTTAATGCTATTAGAGTTCTACAAACTTTTCATATGGAGAAATTCCACTCAATATTAAACATTAGAATCCCTTTGTATTATTTTTGAACAATAAGAGATTCTTCTATATCCTGAACAACTGGCTCCTTTTAAAACTTTAATAGCGTATCCGTAAAATTAATGTTTTCACAATAATAGCAAAAATTTTTTCCGTTTAGAAAATGTTTTCTCGTAATTAAAATACGACCACTTTTATAATTAACCTGATCTAAAACTTCCAAAAATGATTACTTTTGATACAGTAGAGGTTGAGGCCCACTTTAAGGTTCTTCAATACTCGCATGTAGCGTTACCTTGGATGTAATCAGTCTTTGGTAAGTTATAAGTTTTATTTTTAATACTTTAATCACATCAATTAAGGGCAATGAAAATACTTAAACTCGTTTAATTTTCCTCTTCAGTAAAGGCTTATACTATTTGGTTATTCATTTCGTTATTGATAGCACTCCACTGCTGTTATTTCTCCACCGTATAAAGGATTATTCTTGTTGACCTTGAGTTCTGCTTACCATCTCCGACGTCCTAAATTCCTTTGATGACCTTGTATGCAAATACAATACAAAAAATATTTGCAGAAAACTACGTTAGCATATGTTTAAAAATAAGTTAAATTTAGAAATTATATTCAATGGCACATCTGGGATTTTTTTCTGAGGAAGAGTTGATGTGAACGGAAATCTCGAAAATACAAAATTACACTTGCTTAGTAAAGTAATTTTGAAAAAAAACATGCATGTGAAGAATGATGCTGCAGCATCTTAAAACATTTTCCTACACATGCTATTGATTATATTAAATGCTGTTGATGGTTTATAAGAATATCGCCATTGTCAAAATTAGCAGCGTGCCAAAGCACATTTAATCAAAATAGCATTACGAACTTCGAATATTAAATGCTGTTGATGGTTTATAAGAATATCGTCATTGTCAAAATTAGCAGCGTGCCAAAGCACATTTAATCAAAATAGCATTGCGAACTTCGAGGAAATGAAACCAAATAATTCTGGAAAGAATTTGAATATTTCCCGAACTTTGTGGAATGACTAAAAATGCAAGATTAAAATCTGTTATAAAGTAGTTTCAAAATCATATCGCCCTATAAAATTTCATCAAAATTTATCAGTTGATTCAGACATTATTAGAGAAAAACCTCAAAAGTTTGAATGTCTTGCCAATTTTTTTAATGGCTAAACACAAAATAATTAATTAATCAGTCATTAACGTTATCTTCAATGAGATGGTTTCTCTGATAAATTTCATGTAAATCCATTAATAATTAAAAAAAAAAAAAACTATTTAGCTACAAGAGATAACTCAAAAGTTTTAATATCCACCATTTTCTACACGATTTTGCAATTTCGAGATCACCTTCAATGGCAGAACATTCCTATATCCACCATTTTCTACACGATTTTGCAATTTCGAGATCACCTTCAATGGCAGAACATTCCTACCAAATTTTATTAAGATCTGAAAGTTAGATGATAAATTTATTGGAGATATAAGAAACAAGATGATTTTTATAAGCTTTCCTTTCATTTGAAAAAAATATTTGAATTTTTTTTTAAATAAAACGATGTTAACGATGTACAGTGGTACCTTGCAATTCGACATTTGAGTTTCGAGAGTTGGTGCATGCGCGTGCATGGAGTCGAGTGATGTCATTTGCTATTTGTCATTTCTTTTTGGGCTACTTTGGTGTT
>AYEL01062857.1:0-25655 GCA_000484575.1 Olivierus martensii
TTCGATTAGCACGAGAAATTCGTGGAACCAATTATTTGCGCTAATCGATGCCTACCTGTATTCTAATTGATGATAGTATATAAATATGATATACAGTCAAACCTTGACAAGATCCATTTGGGGACGATTTTGGCGGCTAATCAGGGTTGATGATAGTATATAAATATAATATACAGTCAAACCTTGACAAGATCCATTTGGGGACGATTTTGGCGGCTAATCAGGGTTAGCGATATATTGAAAATACGTGTAATATAGAAATGAAAATGAACTCTGAATTTGTTAAATTTAATGAAATACAGTACATTTATATTTGGCATCCAAACTTAACATTTCTATAAAACTATATTTTACAATATAATATACATACCATATATCTATAGTACTATATAGAAAACATGTTCATTCTGATCCTCTACTTTGAATTCTCTGTAAAACACAATGTACACAGCTTACTGTACAGCATTCTTATTTGCTCAGTACACAGTAAACGATGGAAATGATCTGGTTATTACGATCCTAAATTTTATACAATCTAGATGTGAACCAGGCTTAAAGAGACACATGATTAACTGAAAACTCCATCTCTCCCACCCTCTGGTTACAAATGAATCCAGAGAGCTTTTAGTAGTGTATATAAAGTACTGATGAACTTCGGGATATAAGTCACTATACATGCCCTTGGTGGATTAATGAAGACAAATACAATCCCAAAAGGAATATATGTTTAGACATTCCTGATGATGGATGGCATCTTATCAGGGTTTGCCTACTCCATTAACATAGGGAAGATCTGTTCTGTCAAATTTCTTGGTAGCATACATGCCCTTGGTGGATTAACGAAGACAAATACAATCCCCAAAGGAATATATGTTTAGACGTTCCTGATGATGGATGGCGTCATATCAGGGTTTGCCTACTCCATTAACATAGGGAAGATCTGTTCTGTCAAATTTCTTGGCAGTCATCAAGGGTGACAACTTAACATGGGACATCTTATTGGGATTTGACTGTAGTTATAATCTATAATTTAAACATGAGAAATCAAGACTGACTGTTGTAAAATATTTTTAATATATGTATCATTAATATTTTTCTTTATAATATAGACTTTTATCAAATAAAAGTTTTTATTATCAAATTTCATTATTTACATTATTTTTTGTATTATTTATTTCAATTTATTTTAAAACTTTAAAGATACTTAAATTGCTTTATTAGTTTAGAATGTATAGATAATTTTATGTTTTATTTAAAAAATTGATTGTATCTAATGATTTTGATAAATTTTAAATGTTATGATATTAATCCTAAATGGAAAGATCACTAACTTTGCAAGATTTGTTTCACATACATTTAAATTTTGATTGCTTAAAAATTTTTTAAAAAAATTGCATATATTTGAATTTGTATGAATGGAGAGTTGAATGTATTAATAGAAATAAAAACTGTTTGGTTATTACATAAATCAAAAAATTATATCTTTACAGTAAATATCATTTTTTTAAGAATTTTTTAGTAGTTTGATAGCAAAATGGACATAAAATATATATATATAATTTTAAAATTTTAGTTGTCAAAAATCTAATTTAAATTATTTTACAGGAGAACGAATTAGTTCTGGTGGACAGAATCTTGCTGAAGCAGTAAATACAATCAGAGCTGAAAATGAAGATTCTGATTAAAATGGAATAAATTTTTTGTATATTCAATATTTTATTTTGTAAAATATTTTAACCATAGTAAAAGAATAATAATTAAATTTTGCCATATTACAGTACTCAGAAAAAGTTTATTATTTTTACAATTGCTTAAATAGTAAAGCTTATGAAAAATCTCATTATCGATTTTTTCATTTACATATTTCTTAGACTCCCTGCAGAGGGTGTTCTGATAGCAGTGTATGTTCCTGTAAATTAGGGGTGTGCAATTATTTTCTGTTGCAGGCTGTATAAAAATTGAAAAGTACCTAAGAGTGAATTTAACCTTATGGTACCGTAATTATATAATTATTAATTAATGTAATGAAATTATTAATTATAACATTAGGTATCCATTAATAATTAATAAAAATTACTTTGATTTAAAATGATTACTCACATTCAAGCAAGATTGATTCTTGCACAAACATATTCCTCTCATTTCACATGGCATAAGAATAATGGTTGGCCAATTTACCTGCACACGTTCTTGTCAATCTCGCTAATGTGTGTAGCCACTTTTGTGATACTTGCACAAATGCCAATTTACCTGCACACGTTCTTGTCAATCTCGTGTAGCCACTTTTGTGATACTTGCACAAAAATTATATTTGTGTACCAATATTATTTTAAAAATATAATTTTCTCATGTTACTTTTTAGTTTTGTTTGTATGCAAAGAGTTCAAAAGCATCTGTAGAAACTATTTTTTCATTAGAAACATTAGAAAATAATTTGTCTTATGAATTAATAAATTCAGACAATTTTCTATAAAAACATAAGTATTTTATTAAATTAATTGATTGCTAATAACATATTACATCAGAATATTTGTAAAAACAAATTTACAACAATGTGAATGGTGACATTTACTATATTCATGGTTAATTATATCATCAAACTTTGAGGTATCAATTAGTGTACACCTACATTGTGCAGAGTATCCATTATTTTATTTTTTATCTTTTCCACTAAAATTTTACCAATGTGGTCTTTGAAACTGTAATGTGTTCTAGTTTATGCAGTGGGCCATACAAGATGCCTTCTCGGGCTGGCTTTTGCCTATCCCTGCCGTAGATGGTACAAGTGAGAATGAAAAAGATAAATTCTGGTGTGATCTAATGATGTGATAAATGAAAGTTGTGGCATGAAGTGATTATTGCAGGTGATTTGATTAGCAGAGTTGGTGTGGAGAGAGATGGTATAGAAAGATTATTTGGAAAATATGGTGATTCTAGGATAAATGACAATAGGAACAACTCTCAAGATCTATGCTGAAAGAGGGTTGTTTGTCTCAAACACTTTTTTTAAGCACAAGGTTATCCATCAATATATTATACATGGAGAACTGTGAGAGAAATCAGAGGAATATGATGAGTTGATTGTATGTGATGGAAGATTATGGATATATTGATACAGTAAGACCCCGCTTAACACTGCCCCATTTAATGCGGTTTTTTTCGAATTCTATATTTTTATTGATTCACTTTGGCATGGTTTTTCAAACTGTTATACTCACATAAATCTGAAATGGAATGAATTTGTGCATTGATACTCCTATGCCATCTCACAGTGCATTTGATATCAATGCAGTACAGTACATATGAAAATCTGCTGCAGTCAAAGTTTATATCTATGATCAGTCATCAATATTATTTTACAGTAATAAAAATAACAATTATCCCATTTTAGTTTTAACTTGAATGCTGCCATTTTAAACTATAGTTCCTTGAAGTTAGAACGTTATTCTTTCATCAATATTTTTTCATTGTTTATAGGTTTCCTTGAAGTTAGAACGTTATTATTTCATCAATATTTTTTCATTGTTTATAGGTTACTGCAATCTGATTACTGCTTTTTGTTGTTAAAACTTTTTATTTTCTAATTTTAAGAATTTTTTTCTTTAAAAATGATTTATGAATACAAATCGATATTAGCAATTAAAAATGTCTATAATTAATGTAATACAATAGTAATAATACATGTTACAAAATAAAATTTAAAAAATCCTATGTATATACTTTTTATTCACTGTCCTGTTTCACCTATCCTCATTATTTACATGTTAAAATAACCTTGTTTAACGCTATTTCATTTAGCGCTTTGTTTCCTGGGAACGCATCCCCCACGTTAAACGGGGTCTTACTATAAGTAATGAGAAGTATAGAGATAGGTTCAGATCATATTTCATTTAGCGCTTTGTTTCCTGGGAACGCATCTCCCACGTTAAACGGGGTCTTACTATAAGTAATGAGAAGTATAGAGATAGGTTCAGATCACTATCTGGTGTTCTCTAGGACAAATCTATGAGAGGATGGAGAAAAGTAAGGAGGAGAAAAGAAGTACAAATGAGATGTCTCATCTGTATTGCTTTTGTTGTCCATATATTAATACATATACTATTTACTATAATACATTTTTACACATACACTTACTTGTTAGTATAATACATTTTTCTCATCCTACATGAGAAGCGAAGTTGCATGTAAAGTGAAGATATATATGAAAAGGTGTGCAAAAAGATGGGTCAAGTAGATGAGAATATATGCAATGTGAAAGATTTATGGACATGATTTAAGGAATATATAGTAAAGTGTTGCAAGTGAGAGGTGATTGGTGAAGTGAGAATAGGTAGAAAGGCAATGCCTGGTTAGAATGATGAGGTGATATATGCTTTAGCTAAGAAGGAAACATATTTGGAAATGTTAAATGAAAATGTGAAGGCAAGTGAATAGAAAAAATGTAAGAATGTGCAAAAATAATAAAGAGTGAGAAAGAGATAAGCTGCAGAATGATTTTGAAGGGACTAAAAGAATGTTCTGGAAGCATATAAGAAATTAGAGAAGGGAACAAAGTATAATGTTTGGTGTGAAATATAAAAATAATTGAATGCTAGGCGATGAATCTATGGTGATGGATAGAGTATTTCCATGGCTTTCCAAACTTATTGATGAAAGGAATGAGGGTGAAAATGAGATCAGAATTAATGTAATGAATGAATGAATATGAGCTTGAAGAACAAATCAAACTATTGTGGAGTAGTAGTGATACATGTGTAAACTGTGTTGGATGAAAGGTGTGGTTCCAAGTGACTGAACTAAACAGCTTTTCACTTGTACATTGTCCCCATCTACAAGGGAAAAGCTGAGAGCAGAATGCAAGAATTATAAGCTTGCTGACTGTGGCTGGGAAAATATTTGTTAAGATTATAATTGAGGAGTGAAGAGGGTGACAGAGAGAGAGTGGAATGTGCAGTATGGCTTCATGAATAGAAGAGGCTGTATGGAGATTTTTTCAAAATATAATTGTGGAGAAGTATCTATTTGAGGAAGAAGGTATTATGTGCTTTTGTAGCTCTTGAGAAGGTATATGATAGAGTGAATAGAAGTAATCTGTGGAAAGTGCTGAGAGAATATGGTGTAAATGAACAGCTGCTTGGGGCAGTGAGAGCGATGTATGATACCAATTTTGAAGTATGATAGTAAATGAAGGCATGTCATAGTGGTTTACAATTTGAAGAAGAGGTGAGAGAAGAATGTGTGATGTTCTTATAGCTGGTTTAATGTATGCTTAGATACATGTGTGATTGCACCCGTGCAACATTATGGAGCAATATTGTTCCCTAACTGAAAAGGGGAGATTATGCTGTATAAAAAAAAATAAATCAAGTAACGACTTTTTAAATGCTGCAAACCAAAATAGATTTGTAACTTATAAATATAAATGTTTATACCAATATCTATTACTAATTTTAACATTATTAATAAAAGTTTTATTTTTATTATATATACCTTAAAAAATGTAATAGTGTTAGTAAAAATTTAATATTTTTATAAAATTATTTGAATTACATATTCTGAAAAAATTTTGAAAATTTTTTACATAAGTTCGGATTTACAGAGGTCAGATATACGGTATGTAAGCCGGGGAATGGGAAACTTGATAGATTCTTGTTTAATGTTCTGGTCAGATTCCTGGAAAATCGCGACTTTAACTGAACAGCGTTAATTAAAACTGAAATCATTGATCTAGTATTATTATCTGGAATTTTTTGTCAACAGATGACATCACTTTCCATTCAGTAAGAATACTAAGCGGCGGGGCTATAGTATTATTATGTGGAATTTTTTGTCAACAGATGACATCACTTTCCATTCAGTAAGAATACTAAGCGGCGGGGCGAAACAAACCATTCCAAAAACTGTCTACCCCAGCGGAGGGGTCAAGATAAATGCAACCAAATAATTTGTCATTCCAGCGCCCTTTTTTCTGTCATGACAATTTTCTTATGTTTTCCGGATTGTGAAGGATGGGGATCGACGGGACGGGCTAGATCACACGATGAATATTTCTAAGAGGTGAGACCTGAGAATCGAACCCAGATCCTCCAGTCCGACCGACTATAAGTCGGGGTTTCGTTTCTTATATTCTGGTACTATAGAAAGGATACTATTTGGTAATATATAATGGAATGATATGAATGAAAACCATGATTTAATTATAAATTTTAATTAGGTTATATTAATTAAGCTACTATAATTTTTTTAACGCCACCTATTCTGGAAGAATATTAAGTGATGGGCGAAACAAGCCCTTCCACAGGCTGCCACCCCTGCAGAGGGGTCAACCGGATTGTGAAGAATGGTGATCGATGGCCCGGGCCTGAATCCCATAAAAAAATATATCCAAGAGATGAGACCCGTGACTCGAACCCAGTCCAGAATAGAAAGCAAAGCGGATGGCCGACTAGCCGCCATATCAAACGGAATATTCTATATCTGCTTTTTATTTTAGAATCCACCACTAACATGTGACTAACATCCATGATGAAATTAACTAGAAAGTTAAAGGATGAGATCTTTTGAGAGGGGCCCGGACCCCTCCAGAGAAACTGGAGGTGTAAGATCAGATTTGAACTTGGATCTTCCAAGTGAGTAAGCGAATACTTTACCTCCTTGTCGATTGATAAATTTTTGATTTGATATGAATGAAAATTGATAAATATTCGAGTTTTTAAAAAGCGTGTTCTAAAAAATCAATAAATTGCAATAATTATTTAAGTTGGAACATCAAAAAGAACTTTTCCAAGAATGATAGTCATATCTTTACCGTTTAGAGATTTTTTTTGGTCAACAGATGACACTCCGCTCTATTCTGGAAGAATATTATGTGGCAGCGCGAATCAAGCCCTACCATAGGCTGCCCACCTCTGTGGAAGGATCAGCCGGATTGTGGAGGACGGGTATCGAAGACCAGGCGCGGACCCCATGATAAATATTTTCAAGGGGTGGGAACCGAGACTCGAACGCAGGTCCTCCAGAGTGGAAAGCCGAAGCGTTTCCACGAGGCCAATCCGACCACTGTTTAGAGATTACCTGACATAAAGCAAACATAAAATGTAGAATATATTTGAGATTTTATTATATGTTTTATTTATTTTTATTGCATATAAAAACTCGCTTATAAAACTTTAAAATTCTATGGATTCTATTTATTCTATTTGGATGGGCCAATTGCCCTGAAGAAAATCAAAATAGTCTTTTTATAAACATTGAAATAAATAAGCATTGTATACAGTATTTAAAATTTTCAATTTAAAAAAAAAATTTTTCCCTCTATAAAATTTTATCTCTTAGGTCTTCCATTTCTGATGGCAGTTTGATAGTGTAAACTCGGACCTTATTTATTTTTTGCCGATCGGGCTCCGCCACTGCTCTTAAGCTCAAGAAATGGCCTTCTATTTAATAATGTTTTGCAAGAAATTGGTATATAACAATAAAGAAGAATGTTACCAGATGGAGAGAACCAAGATCATTTTATGATAATGAAGGGGGTCAACCTTACTGTAAAATATTGTAGTCTGTGATTTTTTATACTGTTTTCATAGTATTAAACGGCGGGCATTTCTTTATCAAGCACGGGCCATCCAAACCGGGTAGAGTTAGCCGTTAAGTGAAGAATGGGATTCAATGATCCGGCTCAGAATCCCTTCTGAAAAAAACTGGGGTATGGTGCCGGGAATCGAACCTGGCAAGATCGAAGCATAGCATACTTTCGCTGCGGCCCTCCGGCAGACACCATAAGATAGTCAGTAGATAAAATTAAAATATAAATAGCATCTAAAGAATTTTTATACATCCAAAATAATCAAGTTTAATTAAATTTGAAATATATTGATTTATAATCTATTTTTAATTATAAGAAATTAGAGGGCGTTATTAATCATAAGTAGAAGATTGCATTCGTTATTGAAATTGGTGTTTTCGTTGAGTTTTGATGTGCAGTCAATTGTGTCTAATTTTTTAAACACATGGGATGAATCTGATTTAATTTCAGTGATTTTTTTTTAAACTCAATAGATATGGCATCAAGTAGCAATAGTAATTTGAACAACGATTCTGAAGAAACAGAAGCTCTGCCTTTATTCGGAACAGAAATTAAATGGGATCCAACATTTTGTGAAGATTGGAGTAAAGAAGCTCCATCGGCGAGATGTTTGCTTAGAATCAAAAGGTTATTTGTATTTTAATATTTAATTTCTGTTTTCATAATTTGAAATAATATATATTTGGAAGTTGTAATTTAATATTTATGAAGATATTAAAACTTACTCATATTTGATGTCTGTAGATAGTTATTATTAAACATACTTGAAAAAAATACCAGAAATTATTGAAATTTATAGCATTTTTGTATGAATACATTTGTCTTTAACTTAAAATTATAATATGGTTTAGTTTTAATCATTTCCAAAACTTTCCAAACAGCAAAACAAGAATAAAAATTGTATATCAAAAATATATCTGCGTTTCTTTCATAACAAAAAAAAAAAAAAAAAAAAAAAAGTACTAGCGGGAATAGAATCCAGGCCAAAAAAAAAAAAAAAAAAAAAATGCATAAATTCTAAAGATTGCTAAAGAAATTTATTTATTAGTTAAAAAGTCGTCTTCAATACAATCTGAACAAAATTGCAAGTGGTCCATTTTGTTAAAGATTAGTAAAAAACATAAATCCGATTATAAATTTATTAAGGAACTAACAAATTTTAATGAAATTGACAATTTTTGCTACTAGAAAAGAACAAAGATATTTTTATATTTTGTTGTTTGAAAGTGAATAATTGTTTTTGGAACAGAATATATTCAGAGTCACAATCTATAGTATCATTTTTCTCATTAGTAAACATGTAGCTTACCTGTGAGAGACTATGCAAAGCATAGCACATGCCACAGTGACTTTGAAAAGTTTGTCTTGAGATAATTTTTGGAATGAATCTTTAACACAATGGAATTGTTGATTTGTATTTTAATCATCAATCTGTGGGAGGGCAAATCTTCAATTTCAACACTAATTTTACTTTTTGGAATAAACTATACATTAGTGAATTAAAGATTCATCTTCTACTGACTGACCATTAAAAATATGAATTGACAGTTCTGTTGTGTTAAAGATTCATTCCAAAATTTATCTCAAGCCAAACTTTTCAAAGTCACTGTGATGTGCACTGTGCTTTGCATATTTTCTCACAGGAAAACTACATGTTTAACTTTCTCATTGTTCTATCCTTTTGTGACATTACATTTAACACTTACTTATACACAATTTAAGTACTGTTTTTCCAATTTTTCCTAGAAAACTGATCAAATATTTACTTGGTTTTGATAATTTCTGACACTAATCTTCTATGATGCAATTGAAACTTCTTAGATGAATTCCTTTATAACCATATAAAATAGATTTACCCAAAAGAAATACTGACTGATTAGATTATTTAATTTAAAAGATATAATGACTTCCATATCATAAAAAAACTGCTTAAACTCATAAAACTTACTTACAGTACAGCACTATTTGCAGTTGAGTATCACTCCTACACATTACTAGCAAACGTTTTTGGTATATTCCATATACCCTCTTCAGGCTCTATAATCTGTCTTCTTTAAAGAGACTATGCGTAGGAGTGATACTCAACTGCAAATAGTGCTGTACTGTAAGTAAGTATGACGACTTCTATTCAGAAGTTTAGTCATTGAAAGAATTAAGGATGAAGAAAGAAAATGCTAAAAAGACTCCTATCAAAAGTATGAAAAGTCATTATAGAAGAGAGAGAATATTTAGTCATCTCTTATGATACACTAGTCAAACAACATATATTTTATTCCCATTCATAGAAATAAAATGCAATGCATATTTTCTTCTTCTATCTTCATGTATTAGACCTGGTGGTTTATTACAGTCTCACACCATCTGTGATGAGGATCAATGTGTCTTTTTCCTGATGGTATGTAATCCAAAATCTTTCTTGGAATTCTGTTCTGATCCATTCTTTGAAGATGGTGTCTCCAGTTTTTCCTATATTTGTTTGTGTTCAATTATTGGTGTCTCTTCAAATTCTATTTATTTCACTATTTCTTTTATGGTCAAGACATGTAGCCTGCTGTCCTTCTCATACCACACATTTCTGCTGCTATCAATCTTTGTTAACCTTCTCTTTTTCAATGTCCAGGATTTACTTCCATAGGTTAGCATTAGTTTTCACAGTTTATATAAGCTAGGCTTGAAGACTTGATTAATAATATCTAAAGTCCTATTATATTTTGTAATTTTGTTATTTGTGTCTTTTTCGCTGTTGTAAATTAAGTCGTACCCAAGGTAGTTAAAATTATTTACTTGTTTGAAAATATGATTAATACAAATTTTGTTTCTGATGGTTTTATCACTAATAAAAGCCATAATTTTTGTTTTATGTATTGAAATTTCCATTCCAAATTCTTTTGAAATCAGGTGGAGATGATGCACTGAAAATTGTAGATCTCTTTCCATGGAGGCAAAGAGAACCTGATTATCCTCATAAAGAACTGTGTGTAAATCAATTCTTCCTATCTTGATACTTCTATGGACTGTTATATCCTGTTTACACTATTCAATATAAACCAGTTTGTAAATGATCACAAAAATTTAGCAAGTTCAAGGGTGGGCCTCATTCATATTACAAGTATTGTTTAACCAGTTTACATTTCACAGTAACCTCTAGTGTTGAATAATATATTTCTGCTTCTTGAGGCAGTGTTTGAGTGAACTTATTTTTAAGCTTATTTTTGATAATCTATGATTATTCTATATCAGTGCTGTCCAATTATAATGAACCTGAGGGCCATAGTCATGCTTACTAGAGATATGGAGGGCCGTAATTACAAAAAAGGGGAGGGAGGGGCTTGGGTACTTCATACACTATTGTCCTAACATATGGAACGCAAAAATATAGTGCTTTTTGGAAACTAATTTTATTTTCAGATTAACAAACTTTATTACAAAATTATATTTACCAGATTGCATCCAATAAACATGTTATATGTTAACAAAAACTTATAAAATATAAACAGTTAAAAAATATAAAAAAGTATTTATATACCTATTTAATGTGATAAATGAGGGCTGGCAGCAGCATTTACAAGGGCTGGGATATTTACATCCATTCCTATTGTAGCTAGCTGCAGAATATGTAAAAGAGAAGAATCTCCAAGGCAGGCCACAAATTGATTCTTAGCTATCTTCATGTTAGAAAATGCAGTTCACACAAATAAATATTACCAAACATTGATATTACTTTTCGACCAAAATCATAAAAGTTAGGAAAACATTCGTTAAACAAAGCAGTTTACCCATGTGATTTGTTGTGAAAAAGTCATTTTCCCACTGCTACTGATATACTCAATTTTCATTTTCTATTTTATATTTTTTCTCATTCATTTCACAAATGCAACAAACTCATGGTAAAATAAAGCTTTTTCTCACTCATTTCATAAATGCAACGAACTCATGGTAAAATAAAATAAAATTTAAATGTAAAATAAAAGTAAACAGTAAAATAAAATTAAAACAGAATCTCACAACACGGGCATACAATTATTGAAATAGTGACTGTTAGAAACCAAAAAATAACTAAAATACAGTCAAATTCAAAACCTTAAACTGAAATAGCTAAAACTAAAATTGACATGATTGAGTCTTATAAAAATATGATGTTATTAATAGCTTTTTGATCATTAAATAAATATTAAAAATTAAGAAAAATTAATTAATTGAACTTAATATAGTTCAATTTTAGGATTCTTTTTATTATTCTCTTAAAAAAGTAATAAATAAAAGTGAAAAACATTAAAAAGTAATATTATATCAGAAATTGTGAAAATCTTGTGGGCCGCACAAAATGGTTTGGCGGGGTGCTTTTTGAACAGCCCTGTTCTATATCATTACTTCAAGTACAGTAATTGTCTATTGTGACATTTGTCAAAATATAATTTCCTACAAGTAATATTGTGACATTTGTCAAAATATAATTTCCTACAAGTAATATTACATAGCAATAAATAAGTCATTGCACAGTAAAAAAACAACTACAAATAGACTCAAACTCTATTCAGGCAATAACACTGAATAATTTTATTCATTCAGATTTGATTAAATGAAAATGATTATGATAAATACATCTAAATTTATTTTTATACATTTTGGTTATGTAACATCATTGAATATAGTTTTTTTTTGAGTTTCTCCTTGCTCTTCCAAAATGGAATTAACTTATTATCTATAGCTTTTGTTTTTCTACAAGAAGAAATTTGATTCTGAATAAAAGTTACTTATTGTACACACATTGAAAGAAACTGGAATCACTAGAGATAAATGTCATATACATTTCTTCAAATAATCCTGATTAATCTGCCTTAATTAATCCCTTGATTATATAACGGATTTTAATGATTTTGAGGTTGGTTTAACATTTCTTCAAATTCTTAAGTTATTCTTGATAGCCCATATTCCATAAAAATTTCAGCCTTGTACACAAAATAGCTGTTGTATATTTTTCAACTTTATAGAGACATTTTTACTGAAAGAAATGGAACCTACAGCAGCATTATTTATGGAAAACTATGTTTATATGCTTTTTAAGAATAAAATTTTAACAAAATATTGAAATAATGCCACAATTTTTTCATTGATAAGATTGCATATGTTCAGAAATTGCTAATTACAGATCAAATTTTTAACTTAAACAATATTCTCAGTTTTAATTCACTAATAAATTGGTTATTAGTAAGAATAAGTTATTTTTATCTCAATAATTTTAGCAGACATGTCTTAAAAGATTTATATCCATTTTAGTGGGGACTGTAAAATCAAACTATTCTTTATTAAAACTTTAACATATATTCTTACGTATAAAAGACTATCACATAATTATAGGTATGAAAGTTTCTTAACCTATATATTTTTGTCAGATTCAGAATCTTATTTTTAATTTCTATTCTACTTCTGACAATTCCAAGATCAGTCAATTGTTTTGATATCTTGTTATATACATAAGAATTCCTTCTTTGACCTCTTAATCCTGGAAGATTTTCTTTTAAATCTATTAAAGTGGGGGTGTCCAACCTTTTGGCTTTCTTGGGCCACATTTGAAGAAAAAATTGTCTTGGGCTGCACATAAAATATACTAATTTCAACGATAATTGTTAGGCGGCCGGATGAGCACATGGTAACATGTTGGCATGTCACGCAGGAGGACCTGGGTGCGGCATCTCCTGAGAAGTTTTTTCGAGATTCCGGGTCCATTCCAGTGATCCTCGTCCTTCACCATCCAGTCCCCCTCCATGTGTGTAGGTGCAGCCCATGGTTGGAACTGGCCCCAAAACCTTAATAATCTCACTGATTGGAAAGGGATGTAAAACAAAAAAAAAAAAAAAATTGTTAAGTAAAAATTTAGTAAATATAGTACAATATATGATATCCACCATGAGAAATAAGCAAAAATCTCGTAGCATAATAATCTTTGACTTCTTTTCATTTAGAAATTCTTTAAAAATTTTTGAGCACTTGAGCAGGTCAAGAAGTTTTAATCACTAAAATAAGAAATATTTTAGAAAATGGAAATAGGAAATGTAGATAGGTATTTAAATAATAAAAACTTCATTAAGTACATAAAAATCTCAATCTTTTAAAGAAGTTAACAATTTTATGTTGGACCGCATTCAGTACAGCAGGAGGCTCTTTTAAAGAAGTTTACAATTTTATGTTGGGTCGCATGCAACTTGCGGGACAGCCCTGTATTAAAGTATTCACTTCACTATCTGATCAGTTTTCTGTTTAGATATACTTGTCACATGTGCAGTCTGAGGGATTCACATGGAGCTATCACTTTCCTCCATTTTGAAGGATTAAAATTGTCTTAAATTACAATTAAAACTTTAAATATGTTAACTATAAGTAAATATATGTAAAAATTAAAATAAAATTTTCGTGAAAATGCTATTTACAAGTTCTCACCAAGCAATTTAACTTCCAAAGCAAGATAGAAAATAATGACAGCACTTCTAGAACAATTAATTTCATCCAAACATGATACTGCTTTCTTAGGCATATAACTAGAAAATATAAAAAATATAAAAATGTAAAAAATAAACTCAGCACTTACAGCAGTCCCGTAAAAAAGGAAGCAATAAATGCTTTTTTACAGGACTGCTGTAAGTGCTGAATTTATTTTTTACATTTTCTAGTTGCAATTAATTTCATAAATCAGAACTATTATCTTCATAAATTCAAATTTTATTTGAATTTTTCTGAATTTTTTAAATTCTCAAATTTTTTTATTATAAAAATAACTTATTTATATAAATTGCTTTTAAATTCAGGGACATAATGACACTATACAGTGATCCTCCACCTGGAATGTTTGTTGTACCAGATGATAAAGATCTTACAAAGGTTTGTTATTTTATATATAATATTTTACAATAAATTTAAAATGTGTCAATTTAACAGTGAGTATGAATAAGTTTAAATTTTATAAATGAGAAAATGCTCTCATGGAGTAATTAAACAGAATAAATATTATCAATATGAAAAAGTTATATAAGAAAATATAGCAAAAAAAATATTGACTACACCCCAAAATTTAATTCATCACAAACAGTGCATTCCAAATATAAAAGCTTTACTGATAGAAATATATTTTTTATACCTCTCTTATATAGCACATTATGTTTCCAGGGATTCTATAAAAATGTACAGACTGTGTTGCTATTGATCAAACTTTCAAGTTGGCTATATCTAGTTTTTAAATAAAAAAAATTCCTACCTAATCCTTTTTCATTCCTGATCAAATAATTTTTTAACTAAAATTAAAAACATTCATTTTTATAAATATTTAATTTTATTGCTTCACTAGAGCATTTTCCATTAATATTCTATCTTTTCATGAAAAACAATATTTTACAAAATTTTAAGGTTTATTTCAGCTGTATTGCTCTCTGATCCATCCAGTTTTTCTAAAATGAATTAAAATTCAGCAATTCAACTTTAATTTCTCAATCAATTCACAAATTGAGAAGAAGTGATAAACAAGCAGTTCTAGAAAGAACTAAAATTATCATATATACTCTTGTATAAACCACCCTCTCAACTTTCAAGTAATATAAAAATATGACCTTCATTGAAATAAATAGATAATTTCTATTATAATTTAAAAAATTTTTTAAATCCAGTTCACTGTTGGAATAAATAGTCACTTAAACAAAATTCCTGATTTATAACATTGAACTGTTGTGGCACAATGCTGAAAGAAAGCTGAATAGAGAGCAGACTAAAGGCTGGTTCATAGTTCGTCGGAACGGAAAAGGAAAAGGAACGCCAAAGTTGTTTTCTGCACAGTATTTCGCTCATTCCTTTTGACATAGTTCCGTTCCTTCTACCTCAATCGGAAAAGTTGTTGGCACTTCTATTTTTCCTTCGTTTGTATCCCATAAGTCCACGCGTGCAATTAGCGAATTCAATATGGCAGCCGACAAAGTTGAATTGTTAATCGAAGTAATTCAACTGCTATCCATGTCTTTTTGACAAGAAAAGACCTGATTATAGGAATTATTTTCAAAAAACGAATGCTTGGGAGGCTATAAAAAAAGGAATGTTTGTTTGTATCCCATAAGTCCACGCATGCAATTAGCGAATTCAATATGGCAGCCGACAAAGTTGAATTGTTAATCGAAGTAATTCAAGTGACGTCACCTTACATCGTCTTACAGATATAATAATTTATATTGATTAGGTAACAAGTTTTCTATCTTTTATAATAAATTTTCCTATTAATAAATTATTAGAATAAAAATTTATTTGCTATTATGAAATCATCAACAATATCAAATTTCTGAACAAAATTCAATTTTTAAAGAAACCTATTATTTATAACTATCTGGCAAACAATGTCCTAAATAAGAAATGAGAAGCTCTACAATATCAAACTGTTTTAATTAGATTTCTCTCACAACACACATTTTTGACTTGTAAGAAAGTAGAATGTTTCTTGTAAGAGAAGTTCAATTAAAACAGAAGTTGTTTAAAACAGAGTTTTGCTATTATAGAGCATATCTTCTATTTAATGAGACTTAAATAATAGCACTATTTTGCAGTTAAAGGTAGAAACACAATCACATAAATCGTACTAGTGCTTTCGGTGTTCTATTATACCATCCTCAGGTAATAGAACACCGAAAGCGCTAGTACGATTTATGTGAATGTGTTTCTACCCTTAACTGCAAAATAGTGCTGTTATTTAAGTCTTATTAAATATTAAAAGGTTTATAGCAGTTGTTTGAAGAGTTAATATCTTCTATTATTTAACATATTTATAATTTAATAAAAATTATTAAATAATTTATCCTTTTAGAGAAGGAAAAAAATAATTATCCTATTAGAGAAGGAAAAATATATAAAATTATTAAAAATATTATCCTATTAGAGAAGGAAAAAAATAAAGGAATAATTGTGTTACATATACAGGATTTATTCATAAATATGAAATGTTGAAGAAATAATATGAATTTTCCTAAGCTTTCATAATACATAAAGTTCATAAAATTCAATTAAATTTTATTATTTGAAAATTATATTGGATTGATGTAAAAATTCATCAAATTTTTTAAATCATATTAAAAAAATTTATATATAACATTTATTTTAAAATATAATTAATCAATTAAATATGTGCCATTTTGTTCAATGATTTTCTGTCATCTCTCTGGTAGCTGCATAATCCTGACTCCTAGAATTTCTAAGCAAAAAAATAATTCAAATAGTTTTTACAGGTCTACAAAGAAGTGATGTTAATATCATTTAAACTGTTCTGCAAAAAGCTGAATAAATGATAATCAGAGAACATAAAATCTAGTGAACAAAGTGGATGGAACAAAATATCCTATCCAAGTCATCAAAAATGTGTATGATTTAGCATTGTCATGATGGAACACAATATCTTTTCTGTTTATTATTTTGGTAATTTTTTATTGATTGCTTGCTATAATTTACTCAGTTGTGAGCAATATTTGCCCAAATCGATAATTTGGTTTAGTGAATAATAACTCATAAATTCATTCCTTTCCAGTTTCACCAGAATATACAGCATAATCTTCTTCAGGTATAAACTGGATTTGTTATAAATAAAGGAATTTCAGCACACTTATAATACAATCTCTTTCACTTAATGTTGTTGTAAATAGTTCATTTTTCATTATAATTAATCATCCACTTCAAAAATGGATCAGATTTTTTAGTTTTGTTTCAGCAGAAAATCACAAATGGAAACACAGTTTATATTAAATTTGTTTTGGACAAATTATGTGGCATTTATACATCACTTTGTTGAATCATTCCAAACTGCTGTAATTGCCTTAAAACAGTTGATTGATCAATGCTGAATATTTCTATAATCTCTCAAGTTATTAGATGTTGGCAATCAAACCCAAAATGTCAACAAACACAATCTCAATGGCTGGACAGTCTGTTGACTATTCATAATGTTGTGCATCTTGAGATCAAAATTTTCTTAACAAAACATCTGAATAACTTGCAACATGTGAACTTATCAATAGCACTCTTTCCATATACATTCTTATCTTTCTTTGTGATATGTTCTTACCTTTCCAGAAATAAAAAAAAGCATGAAATCAATGTTTGAAAGTGTAGTGCTTTATTGTAAAGATTATATTAAAAAGGAAAGGAATAAGCACTTTTAGCATTAATTTAAACAACATTTATTCAAAAATATCATAGTACTTTTGAATAATGCATAGTCATCATCAGTGATAAATGAAACAAGCATAAAGTAAAAATAGAATAATAGAACAGAGTAATTAAAATTTAAAACAACATTATAAATTACACATTTAGAAATATACTGCACTTGCACTGTAGTGAGATGTTGAAAGAACAAAAATGTATTTTATATAAAATAATAATAAAGTTAAAATAACTAAGCAATAAATACATAGACAAATATTTTAGCATAAATATATAGATAATAAAATTATTAAAAAGGAATCATTAAAGAAAATATTAATATGCTTTAAGTTGATGAGAATAAATTCATGCATTTGGGACACTGATACCCTGGTTATCATTTATGACATTCATAAACTTGTTTCTGGCTGTAATTTCAAGTGATTTTTAGCATTAATCCTTCAGTGGGAGTGGTTGCATATCTCACTACTGCCACTCCATCCCAGTCAGTTTATACGAAGTTAGGAAATGATAAATTTAAGTATGATGGTAGGGAAAATATAGGAATCCATATAAATCCCCATTATAATAAGGATCTCAACTGTTATCTTCCACAACCTAGAAGACCATATTGCTGAACAGAAGTGAGACACCTGTTAGGAAAAATTACTACTCCTGTAAGTAAATAGTTCATAAAATAACAACCTGAATATTGACTGGGACTAGTAGTAGTGAGAAATTTAACAAAAAATATTTTTCATAATATTATATACAATATTTATACAATACACTCAATTCTGTTTTTACACGAACTTCTTTTACACGATTTTGATTTAACACGAATTAGAAAAAAATTTAATTCTATTTTTACACGACTTATTTTGATTTAACACGATCGACCCAAATTCTAACAAGTAAGAAGAAAATTTTGCTTTACTTTTATTTTTATAAACAACAACATTGGATACGAGGAATTAATTTTGCATAAAAGTTAATAAATGATAAGTTATAGTTTTAAAATCTTTGTTTTATTAACCCCTTAGCCTACAATATTGTCTCAGAGATGATGTAAGTTGGCCAGGCCAAATGTAACCAAAATGTCTCAGAGACATTTTACAGCTGATTGGGCTAAAAGCGACTTAGTACACTCAATTCCTTCACCACATTTAGATCTGCAGACATACTTTCTGAGAGATCTTGCAAAGTAAAGTTACTTGTACCAGTTACTTAAATTGTAGGGCAAGGGGTTAATTATAACTGAAATATTTTTCGGTAGCCCTTACATAATGTCACATAATTCACCTGTAACAAAAGTGAAAAGGAAAGCGATCTCTTTGGATATTAAAATTCAAATTTTGTTTTCCTTTTCAAATAAAATGTTTAAGATCCTAACATGAAAACTCATGGTTTATTGTATTATGTTTGCTGATTTCTTAGGACTGGAACCAATCTTCTATTTTTCCATAGATGCAATATATTTTTTTACACGTATTCTTCGGGAACATATCTATCGTGTAAAAACAGAATTAGGTGTACTATATACAATGCTTTTATAACAAATACAATTGTGTTTTATTGAAAACTTAATATGAAAAATACTATAAACATGTAACACATGTTTACAGTATTTTATTACAAAATTATATGATAATTGTTTTACTTGATAAATCTGGAATTTTGAAAACTTAAAAATAATAATTTTGTAGTATTTTTGGATTGCCTTTATTTAAAAACCATGCCAGCTATGAAAGATACTCTATTGTTAGCTGATTACAAGAACTGATTAGTGGTAAATATATTTTATCATCCCTAAAAACAAATTTTAATGAAATATGTTCATGAATCTTCTTTGGTTGGACAGAGTATAATTATATAATTGATAATTTATAATTTCAAAATCCATAATTTGAAATTAAACCAATTGTGCAATATTGAGAATCAAATTTTTGTAGAACAAGAAAAAGGCAATGCCATCCAATAAGGAAATTTATAGGATACCTTTGAGTATTTTTATTTGTTACTCATCAATATTGGTATATATGACACAACAAATTTTTGATCTTTGCAACTGAGTGCTTACAATGATGCATGTTTTAGTAGCAAATATTTACAGTATTTCAATTGTTTGGTTTTTAATCAAATAAACCTTTTTGGAAAAAAGTTTAATTATTCTGGCTCTTTTTAAAAGCTGATATGGAATTTTTCATAACATTTAGTTTTTCTTTTAAGTTATTTTTATCTTGAATTATATGCTTTTTGTACTTATTTTTATGAATTCAGCTTTTACATTTATGATTTTGATTTAATTACTGCTGTTGTTGATTGGTTGTTTTACATATCAATTGACTTTCTTTTAATGATTTTAAAATGTTATTACAGGCAGTCCCTGAGATATGTAAGTGGATCTTTCTGCAAAACACATGTAAATCAAAACATATATATGTTATACAATACTAGCATGTCACAAAACATTAAAAATAGTTATATTAAGGAATGAGCACATAAATCATATGGTCACTTACCATCTTGGAGGATCCAGATTCAAATCCAAAACAGACATATCCTGTTTTTCTGGAAGGGACTGGGTTCAAGCCCATCTCGTTACCTAAAAATAATCCTACATATGTACAGATCTACATAAGCCAGGGACTGCATGTATTTGTTAATCTTTTTTACTTTTTACAAGTATCTTTTATATTTTTTTTTAATGTCATTTTTCAAACATTGCAGATAACTAAATAATGGACTATTTACAGATTTTCCTATAGGTTGCTTGATTCTGTGGAGCAATTCTTTTATAACATTACATTATAACATTATATTTGGCACATTTTGGACCAGGAAATCCTTGTACTATAAAACAAAGCTAAACAGCAAACTCTTCATTATAACTGTAGTTATGGTGATTATTGATTTGTTTACTTTTGAAACATAATTAGTTAATAAATAATTCTTATCAAAACAGCTAGAGTGGATAGAGTTTCCCCAATCTTTTCCTCAGTAACAGCTTATGAATTCAAGTTTTGAACACACTAGAGTTTCATCAATTCTACTTTAGACATAAACAAATGATAAACTTAAAGTTTTAAATATAATCTGATAAAATTTAGAAAAATTATATATAATTTCAATTAAGAACAAACAATAATTGTAAAAAATAAATAAATACAGAAATATTTAGTAGTAGAAAAGTTTTTAATAAAGATAATCTGAAACATTTTCAACTAAAATGTTTAACTTACAAGGGGAGGTTCAGACATTCGGGTTACCGATTTTTTTGAAAATTTTGCTAATTATATTTATTGCATAAAAATAAAGCATATTTGTAATATAAGATTGGAAAATAAAATATCATTGATATAGATATTTTAAATGAAAATAGAGTTTAAATTATAATATATACAGTTTAAAGAAAATTTGATTATCCTAAATTTGTTTTTAATATATAGATCAAATGATTATAAAATAAATTTGAATATTTATTTTCTAATATAAATTTTTACAAATTTGAAATTACTATTTAGTGTGTGATACATAAACTAAAAATATAAGTTTTTCAGTGCAGTAGCCATTAATATTAAATGTGTGATGAACAATTCTTACATATGATAATAAAGACAAATACTTTCAATTTCATGACATATAAATCATTCTCAGTTTTATGATAGGCATATTAAAAGACAAGATGAGCATACTCAAAGTTTTAATCTTTAGAAAGATGGAGGATGAAGTGGGGTGAATAAAGGAAAGCCTAGGAAAAGAATGAAAGGGTCTGTCATAAGAAAGTGTAACAGGTCGCTAGGGAAAGAGAGATCAGGTGTATGATAGGCAAGTTATTTTTTTCTTATGCTTGTTCTATGTGAAATTCACTATCTCACCTGGAGCAAGCAAAAAAAAGAAAAAAGTATAGATTGAAACTATTGGATGTGGTGGAAAAGTATTATAAAAAAAAATAAGTAGCAAAAGGGATAAGAGGGAAAGGTTATATTATTCATACAATAAGTATCATGCTAAAATAAAGATAAAAGTGTAGTAATTATCAATTTTCAATAATTATGTTGAAAGAGCTTTAAATCTCATTGATTTTCAAATTGAAAACACTTACACATATACAGAAATTTTCTTAATATTGTATAAATAAATTAAGAAAATATAATATAATTCAGAATTATTATATATATATTTATATAATTAAGAAAATGAAGGGGTTGGTAATTTTAACCTAAAGTGTAGTAATTATCAATTTTCAATAATTATGTTGAAAGAGCTTTAAATCTCATTGACCTGCATCTCCGTGGACAAGGTCCACTCTGAGGAGCTCGATGTCCAGGCCCATGTCCGGAGTGGGAAGGGTAGGCTCATATAGGCTCATATAGATCAAAAGACATTGCGCCTAAAAAGGCAACATGGCCCTGCTCCGCTTAGATAGCACTACAGGGATTCTTCTGCGAGATGGAACTCGGCTATAATCATTGCCTGAGGTGTTGGCGGGGGAACAGAACCCCACCTCTGCGCCACTTCAGCAAGGGGGCCACACTGGTCCAGCAGGCCTGCCGGGCTGGAGATCCTCCAACCTCGGCCCCTTGCGCCCGGTGTTGCCGAAGCAACCGAAACAATAGCCGAGATTGGCAGTACAAGTACTGCCTTGAACAACTGAACGTGAAACACAACGGAGACGTTCTTTGATACAACGGCGGGAAGGTCTTCTCAATAGGGAGAGACCACAAGTGTCACCCGAACCACGAATAATCGTGGACGGGGCAGGACGATAATATATTACACTTTACAAATCATACTTTTTATTCATTTAAAAAATACCCAGATATAATTAATTTGATTCATCCTACTGTTTATCAACAGAAATATAAAAATTTTTTTACATTATAGAAGAAAAGTTTATTTAGTTGTATTTTATATAATTTTAATGTTTGTTTTTAACTTTCTCATGAATTTCTTTTCTTCAATTAGAAGTTACAGATATAAGTAAAAGTAAATTATAAATAAAAATTTTTTATTTTACAGTAAAAAATCTGTTAGTGATATTCAAAATAAAGGGAAAATATGCATATTGGATATAGAAATTGATGGTGTCAGAAATATTAAGAAAACTGATTTAAAACCATATTATATATTTATTAAGCCTCCTAGCTTGGAAATTTTGGTAATTAAATTTGCAATTTTTAGTTTTATTTATAAATTTCTTCTATAAATTTTATGTCAAATGCTTTCTTTTAATAGGAGAAAAGATTTAGAGGTCGCGGCACAGAAACAGAAGAAAGTATTCAAAGACGTTTAGCAAGAGCAAGAGAAGAATTAAATTTTGGTATTAAAAGATAATTGAAAATATTTTTAATTATTAAGTAATACATAATTATTAAATAATTTGTTTTATTTAGTAATTTTTCTTTTTAATATAAAATATTGATTCAATTTTAGGTGAATTGCCAGGCAATTTTGATCTTGTACTAGTTAATGATAATGCGGAAGAAGCGTATAAGAATCTTAAAAAGTTTCTTTTGCGAGTGAGTCATTTAATTAATAAATTTTGAATTTTGTTTTATTACTAATTTGTCTATTATTTAATTTTTTTAATTTTCTATAAAATATTTAAGTATACCAATAAGTTGATTTTAATAGCTATATACTTTACATGACAACTTAAAAATTCTGGGATTGAGATTATATTAAATAATACATGTAAAAAATTTTTAATTTAAAATTTTCTTACTTTTGTATATAATTTAATATAAAACTATAAAAATTATTAGTTTGGCATTATATCAAATTAATTTTAGTCATCATCTGATCTAAGATAATGAGAGTGGTTTGCTTGAATCAACAGCTTTCTTAAACAATATGTTGATAGCATGATATAATTTTAAGTTTAAAATTATCACATTTTAAAAATTATATAAAAATTTTGAGCAAAATATAAAATCCTTGTGTATGTTTGTGTTTTAAATTCAACTATTATATTGGTAAATTAATATAGTATCAGAATTAAATTAACAAACTAGAATAGCAATAAAATTTTCATTGTTATGGAGTTATATAATTCGTGATTATAATAATTTTGAATTTTTAAGTCTGTCATTATATAACTATTTTTAAAATTTATATAGTGTTACCTTGATTTTAATTTGAGGGGGAAAAATGAAAGTAATTATTATCAAGGTTACTGTGCTGTCAGATTTGCTTTATACATTCACAAATTCATGTGTGCAAAATTCACTGTGAACTTTGCATAAAGCAAATATTTTACAATCAAATTACCAATATGTCATAAAATTCAGAAATTTCAATTTTATGATATTTTAAATGTTGGGAAAATTTTATATTGATTTGTATGAAAATGAATTGGGTCCAAATATTTTAAATATATCATGAGAAAATGTAAAATCTGGGTAATACTATATCATATAACTAATTATTTAAACATTTGCTGTCAAATAAATTGCTTTATTAGTGTTTGTTGCTTTAGAAATATTTTGAAATTTCATAATTTTTTGATTTTTTAATATCTATTGAATGTTTATAATTTTCACTTGCTTCAATAATAATAAATACAGGTATACTTCTGATTATCAAAGTTGCCCTGGTTAATCTGTAACACAGCAGTGAAGTTTGATTATCAATGCTTTATTTTAAATGCAATATCTGAAAGATTTTTAAGTCTTCCAGTTAATTTTCTTTATTATTTCTTAGATACTTGGTAATCAAAATTAGAATAAAATTAAAAATTTCTTTTTCCAAAAATTATAATCAAATATTTTGTTTTCTTTTTCAATAAATAATAGAACATTCGAATACAATAAATCACAACCTGTATGATTAATATGCTAAAATTTCTACATGAATTGAAAACAGCATTAGAAAATACAATGGCCAAATGAAAGTTTTCAGCATACTTTAAGCATAAATAACTAAATTTAAGGCGATAAATGTTATTTTTGTGAAAAAGTAAATTGCTTAATGAATTTTTTTTGCATTTAATGAATAATCAACAAAAACATAAATCAAAACTTATATATACAGTTTATTTTTGAGTATTTTATGGGTTATCCATGAAATTAATTTCTGTACTATCTTAGTTAATCAGGAGTCTACTATATATGAATTATTATTATGTTATAGTACATCAGTGTGGGCACGGAGTATCTCCGGGTGTCAGACACGAGTCAAGACATAACCCACAATTAAATATCACAAGTAGCTAACTAACTGTCTGTGTCAGTGCTGAGAAACTTTCTTACTATGTTCCATGTATATTATTATTATTATTATTATTATTATATCAGATATCTTGTATAAGTATCTGATCTTTCTCTCAAAATTCTTTTTCATAAAAGTTTTTCTAATGACTGCTTACATATGAACTGAATTCATATAGTTTACATTATTTAAATATTTATTTTTCAACTTCAATTTAAATTTATTAAGTAGATCTTTTAGGAATCTTATTTTTGAACTTTGATGTTTACATAAATGCATTTCTTATTAAAAGTAACTTCCTTACAAACAAGTAATAATTTGCAGATAATCTACTTGGAGAAGAGTGAATTTTTTTAGATACTAAAATTCATAAAAAATAAGACTCCAGTAAAATTTATTAGATAAATTTGTAATAAAATTGATGAGAAATGAATGACTTTAGGAATAAAAAAAATGTTTTTCTTATACAAATTTTTATAATTTAAAAAGATATTTAAATATTAGAATATTTATTTTAATATTCTGAAAATTCAGTTCAAATAATTATTATATAAACTGTTATTAGATAACTTTAAAAAAAAAATTTTTAAGCGAAAAATGCCAAATATATCTTATATAGTCTGTCATAATTTTGTTAATTAAATTTATTTTCCATAAAATTTCAGACATTTTCTGGTTAATTAAAGTTTTTTAATAA
>AYEL01062858.1:0-32237 GCA_000484575.1 Olivierus martensii
TTAAAAAAAATTTAAATATTAAATTATTATTTTATTAATGTCAATAATTTCGATGAGAATTTTCTAACTAGGTGACTTACAGATCAGATTATTTTGGTGTGGAAGTAGGGCGGTGGCAATTGCATGTACTTACGTGGCTCTTACACGAATTCCCTCGACCAGGTAGGACACTCACCCAACCACACACACACATGTCCGATTTGGCTGGCACATCTTCGCTGCCTCTCTTAGACCCGCTCCACCATCTGGCGGCCAAAGATGTAACTATACATCTAACGTATTAATTTGTTAATTAATCGAACGTAAATAGCCAAAAATTAATTTATGTATATACTATGTACTGTACATATATATTTTAAAACGGCGTAAAAAATTTTTTTAAATTTACAAACTTTTATTTAAATTTATAATTAAAATTTTAAAATTTTGTTAAAAAATAATAATGCGTTAAATTATTGAATTCCGATCAATTTGAGAATTTTAGTGGCTAAAAAAAACAAAATTTAACCGCTGGAGAAATGGATGCGTTACTGAAAAGATACTTTGATAGAAATCTATTCGGTCGCGATATATAATTTATTTTTTGTAATACTGATTTTGAACATATCTATCAGTTAATACTGTAGTAGCGAGTTTATAATCGATCTTTGCTATCTTATCTCCGCCACTCGCTTCTAGCATTTAGAAATTAGTGACAATGTACAAACAAAAGGTTTTATCTTCTTCTATGTGTGTGTAAATTGTACTAAAATATCGACACCCGATTTAAGCCCCAAGCTGTTTGGAAAGCATTTAAAGATAGAATTACTTGTTTAATTATTAAATTAATAACTGTTCCAATGCTTAAGTGGATTTACAGACTGATAAAAAGTATAAATTTTCAGCTTTTAAATGGTTCTAAAAGTTTAGATCTATTTTACGATTCACTCCATTTGATTGGATCTAGATCTAAAAACATCTTTGAGTATAGTTAGATATAGAATTTAATAAGTAAGAGTTTAAAAAAATATATTTTTTTTTCGTGTGTTTAGTTAATGTAAAAACAGAATTAAAAAAAAGGAAGTCTTTCCGATGTTTAGTAGAAATTGGAGATTAGAATAAAAAGAGGATTAGAAAAAGGATTTGTGATTTTGCCGAATGTAGAGATTAGAAAATAATAATAAAAAAATGTTAAGAAAAGCTTTTTCTGATTAGTTGTATCTAAGATTTGAATAAAAAGTTGGGGAGGAAACAAAAAAAGATTATAGATGTAAGTAGAGAAAAGAGAATGTTCGAACGAGTTTAGGAAATTGGATTTTTAGTCAATTTAAAAGAAAGACAAAGAATTTTTAAAAAGTGAGAATGACTGGGAAGAAAGAAATATCAACAGTCGACACAGAATTTAATGAAAGGATCGAGTGAATCTCGGAAAAACGAAGGAAAAAAATATAATAATAAAAGAATTGAATAACTGGAATCAATTTAAAAACAAAAATAAATTTGTGGAAACTATTTTTTGGGCAATTTACTGCTTTTCGAAATTTGTTGCTCATTTGTTGGAATTAGTCTGGGTGATGAAAGGACGAGCGAATTTCAAAAGACGATTTATACAATGAGTAAGTTAAAAACTCCGCTCTTAAAATTCGTTTACTTTAGACTTCATTAATGTTTCGAAGTATTTTATTTAATTGCAAAATAAAGCTGTTTGCGAATGGACAATTCGTCAAAGTTTTAAGTAGTCTGAAAAATTGGCAATAAAACTTTTCTAGAAATTGAGAACTTTTTCCGTTGCTATTAATTTCTCTTTATGAGATTTCTTCCTTAATTAATTGACTGAAGTCTCTCGAATTTCTACCAAATATTCTACCATTTCATAAAGTCGTAAAAAATTTTAAAACCAACAAAATAGATCTATTAAACGACGAGAATCGCTAAAATTTTGTTAATTTTTTTCCCTTCTTATATAAAGAACGTTAAGATAAACAAACAAACGTGAATAAATTATAAACTGTTAAGTTCATATTTTACGACTTTTCCTAGAAAATTCCAAACGATTTTAGTTTTTAAAATTCGGTAATAATATTTTTAATGAAATTAATGAAATAAAACACGCTCGAGTTTATAAGTTTTGGAAGTCATAAAATTTTGTTTAATAAACCGAAAAAAACTGACTGCAACTTAAAGAATTTGCATTAAATTGTGTATAAATAACCATCGCATAGTGTGTGTATATACAGTGTATATAATCATATTTTATATATATATTTAAAGCTTAACATAGCAATATTTTCCTTTATCAAAAACGATAATCGCTATTTTAACTATAAATGTCACTTTTCTGACTATTTAATCCGATAACGTCATCGGTTCCGGTTGTTGCTATATGTTAAGGAATTTTCGGATTAAATATCGCAATCTTTTAACCGTAAACAACTTCTACATTTCGGGATAATTAAAGGAGACGAAGAAAAACGTCGCCGCATTCATCAAAAAATTCTTCTGCAATTTTTGAAAGATTCGAGAATGTAAGAACTTCAAATATTTCTTTTTATAGTCTATTAGCGAAAGAAGCATTTTTGATTAAAATTTCCTTGTGCTCTTTTTTTTCCTTCCTTTCTTTTTATCGAAGGACATCCTTAGTAACAAACAGAATAGGGAATTTATAGACTGGATGGGTTTACCAGGACAAGATGATATTTACGATCCAGTCTAATTTTGGCGTCGGTGTCACTCATTTATCCGACTCTCCTGAGTTTTATAGAAAGCCTCAAGCTAGTATCAGTAAAAAAATGCAAAATATAATTTATATATATATATATATTATACAAGTATATATGTAAACAAGAATTTTAATTTGCAAAATGTAGAGCATGAAATTTTGAGCATCTCAATTTAGTTATTGGTATAACTTAATATCTTATTAATAATAATGCACTCTGCTAAAAGGTATTGGCACTTGATTTTACAATTTGTATATAAATTGTTAACAATGAAAAGATTTAAACATATATATATTGATGAGAGGAAAATTCTTCAATTGCTTTCAATAAATGATTTCAAAGCATTTTTGTTTTGTTTTTAATCATTTGATCTGAAATTTCTAGTTAAAAAGTATTATTTCAATTTTCAAACAATTTTGTACATACATTACTTTTATATATGACAAATAAGGTTTGTTACTGTAACTATTAAACTATTAATTTGACGTAAATTAAATATTTACAAACAATTAAAGTTTTACACTTTTTAATGAGTTAAATGAATTAATGTAATATTCAAGGAAGACTTTTTGGCTTTCCAAGGTTTTAAAAGGTGTGAAAGATTTATTGTTCAAAGATAGAAAAATTATATAGGTGAAATGAACTTAATTTTGCATTTTTAAATAATTTTCATCGTAATGAAATCTTTAATTCAGGATAGCAATTACTGTGTTGCTTATCTGAATTTTTGCCGAGACAGTTCACATGTGACACATTATGTAAACATAGCTTGTCTAGTGTATACTTGTACACCATTTCAAAGAAATTACGAAAACAACTTTTCTTTCATAATAGTCTAGCTAAAATTAGTTTTTATAGAAATAAAAGATAACATAAGAATATAGCCAATCTTAACGAAATGTTTTGATTATATAATGCAAGAAAATTTATTAGTGTCCACTAAGAACATAAATTCCTTTAGAACAAGCATGTTCAAACGTGGGTTGCATGCTGCTGCTAGTACTCCGTGCGGCTCTCTTACTTGTTTAAAAATTAACAATACAGTCGGACCTCGATATATAGAAACCTGAATTTTTTCTAATGTAATATACACTGACGGAAAAAAAAATCCCAACACCAAGAAAAAATTATTGTAGAGTGGTTTAAAAATTAACAATACAGTCGGACCTCGATATATCGAAATTGAAGGTGTCTTAGAAAAATTTCGATATATAGAAACCTGAATTTTTTCTAATGTAATATAGTAGTAAAGTCCGTATCGCCTTTTTCGCGGCCCCCCTGACGGCGGCGATGGTTGCTCACGGTTTGTTAAACTCCAACTTAAATGATTTGAAAGTAAAGTCCGTATCGCCTTTTTCGCGGCCCCCTGACGGCGGCGATGGTTGCTCACGGTTTGTTAAACTCCAACTTAAATGATTTGAAAAAAGTTTTGGGAAAAAATATACAATGAATTTTAATGTAAAAATATATATACAGTATATTATTGTATTACTGCATGTAATAGATAAATGAAAAATAAGATGGACAAAACATGCAATTTTTTATTAAACAAAATAATTAAGAATAATTTAGAATATTGTATTTAATTATCAGATGTAATTTCGAATATCCTTAACAATTCAACATATTTCTGATAATGTTTTTTATATGGTTAAGACACGCTTGCTATATACTTGTATAATGAATATAATTTGAGTTTTATTGAAAACCTATATTACGTTTACATTATTTTATTACAAAATTACTTATTATAATAATGTGATAAATATATTTATATTACATTGATAAATTTGAAAAATTGAAAGTTTAAAATACTGTGATGTAAATTTTGTAAAATTTTTCTAGACTGCATTATTTAAAAACGCTGCAAGCCATTCCAATTGTGAAAGACACTCCACAATTAGCTGTTTTTTTTTTTGTTAACAGATGACGCCACTTTCCACTCAGTAGATCGGAAAAAATATTAAATATAAAATTCTGAAAATAAAAAAAAAGAAAATAAGAGTTAATTCTGTCAAAATAAACTAAAATATATCTTAATCACTCATTTCTTGTTTTAATTTCATGGAAATTTAGGAGAAAATTGTAAAAAAATGAAACAAACACCCTCAGGCCATTTAAAGGGGTGTGGCACTTTTATTGCTTTCAGAAGCAATAAAAGCCATTTGCTTCCTAGGAAATTGCAGCTGAGTCTTCTTTGGACATGAGTAGTGGCATTGGGTGTTGAGCAATAATAAATCATCTGCAGTCCATCCAGTTACAGAAATAGAAAATTTATTATAGCTGATTATGTACAAGATGATGCCATTTTCATATATGTTAGGATTTTTTCATATAAATAAAAATTTTATTGAAAGTACTGCTAAAAATTGTCTAAATGAAGTAAGAACAAGTTAATAAATATGAAATATTTCAATGAATTCTTATAATTTTTTTAATAATTATATGACATAACTTCATTCAACAGAAGTTACATAATTTGTGATTTTTTATAAATAATTTTGAAAATTTCATCTGAATTTTTCATTCATGGCTCATTTTGTTCAGAGTTTTTGTTACTATCTAAAATCATCAACTATTTTGTTGGATTACTAAAATTTCACATAAAAAAATTGTTTTTGTTGATCTCATATGTATAACAAATGTTAAGAAAAAATAAAATTTGAAAAAACTTTTTATTCTCTTTCTAAAATTCATTGTTAGAAAGGAATAAAAAATTCAATAAAAACTGAAAATTTCAAAAGATTTCAACAAAAATTAAGCAAGATTTCGCAATTTTAATTTTTTTTTGCAAATTAATAAAGCATAATTTAAAAAAAAACAGTCAGCAGTAAAAAGATTAATGCACAGATTTTCCAATCCCAATTTGAATATTACAATAAGGTATTACTTGTATTATCATATTTACCAATTCATTATATCAAATAGAATTATTTGCTATCCTCTTTTAGTCTTCCATAAAAGTGTATTAATTGCAGAGATTAATTGTATTATATGCAGAATCTGTTCTAAATCTGATTCCAATCCATCTGAAAGCTGATTCATATACTATACTTATTTAATTTCTTTGTTTGATTATGCTATATTAACCTTTAGCGCTCCAACGCCTAGCTATGCTAGACACGCCTGCTCCGTCTAACAATATAAACTAATATTCTTATAGTATATTTTACATCCTCAAGCTTAATATCAGATAACTAAACTTTATAACTAATTTTATTTGTTAATAGTCAATTTTTTATATTTTTGAAATGAATATTACTTAAAATCAATAAGTCTAATCTACATTTCATAGGTTTTTGTACTGTTTCCTCTTTTTTTATTATTGAAACTTACTATAATGTCATTACTGCCTGTTTGCTGTTGATTATATTGACATGAATTTTTAAAATGATTATTAACAGCAATCTCTCCTTTCATACCTTAGCCTTAAAGGAAATCCTCAGCTGGATACTTGTGATAAGCTGAAGTCCATTGACTTCTTCTAGTTGTCTCTGACCTCATATTGACCATGAGACTTCAACCCACAAGTTATCAAAGTACAGATAATCCTCAACTTATGATAGCACTCTTACTTATGATGGCAGTGTCATCAATAATTTCTAACATTGATCTTTGCAGTTAACAAAGGATTTGAGTCCCTGAGCAATGTCTGATATCTTATATTTTTGTGTTAATTAAGTTTATTACAATAAAGTGTAGTGTAATAATAAATATTGTAATGGGCATTCCATAAAGTTTGTGCATTTCTGACTTAAAAGCATTCCAACTTATGACAGGGTTCGAACTGAATTTTGCTGTTGTAAGGCAAGGATTACTTATATTGCATTGATTATCCTTCATAGGCAATGCTCATACTTTCACTCTCCAATATCCTGACTAACTCATTGTGTTCTCTTCCCATTGACTGATGTATGGTCCATACATCAATCCTACATAATCTCCTGAGTTCTTAGAATATCTATAATGAATCAACTCCCTATGAGATGCAGTTAGATGCCAGAAAAAATCGTAATAATTTCAAATATTTTACCTGTCCAAAATCAAACTTGTTGAGAATATTTATTTCTGATCCATGACTAGTGGATTATGAGATCACTCTCCACATTTGCTTCACTGACTGTAATTTATCATTTACTGAACTTAAGGCTGTAATTCATTGGCTTCATACATACTGTCCTCCTGTTAATAGAATCAAAAGATGATTTGAATAAATAATGATTAAGTTAAGACAGTAATTTATTAGTGATTATGAATGAAGCAAATAATTTTATTGAAAAATGATATCATTATAAACATTATGAAAGGAAATTATTTAAAAAAATGTGTTTGCAGATATTTTATAATTGATATTCTGTTTTGAATTTAATATGAAATAGATTTTGTAATAGAAATTTTCTTACAGTGAATCACAAGCAATTGCTTTATTAAAAAATGATAAAGTTGGAATGGGGTAAGTTTTTTTTAATATTATAATTAAATTTTCTTTACAATTAGTAATTATAAAATAAATTTAAATAAACAATATACAAATTTTTTGCTTTAGTGATGCAAGTGGTGAAATATTAAATAATACAGGTACTATGGAATATCATCAAGCAACAAGGCAATTGAGTGTAAGCTTTAGAAACATGGTAAGTAATTCATGATAAATTGTCATTTTTAAATAAATTTGTAATTTCTCAAATACAAAATATTTAAACTGCAAGTGGAGTTTTCAGTAAATAAATTATAATATATCAAAAAATATATATTACAATCTAACTGAACTGAATCTTTATTATATCAATAAATACAAAACATACAAGTAATGATATAAAACATTTTTAGATGTTTTCTGTGATTCATTGTCAATGATGATAGTTCTAAATTGAGAGAAAAAAGAAAATACAATATTTTCCTTATAAAATTCAGAATATTGCACAGAATATCCCTTGATTTATGGACCTTCAATTAACTAATTTCAGTTTAACAGATAGCATAAATATATACATTCAGAACTATAATCAAACTTTTAAAACTGCTTATTCGTATCACAAATTAGTTTAATAGATTAAAGCACTAATAGCAGCCAGAAAATAATAAAATAGTCTTTTAATATTAATCAAAACATTAAAAACGTTTTCGGTATCGTTGATACCCTCTTCAGTTACATAGAATACATTATGGAACATAAATCGAACAATATAAAAAAAATTTTTTTTTTAAATTACATCATCATAGAATACATATTTTAAAGTTACAAAATATTTAAACATTTTAATTAGTTTTTTTTTTGTTTTATTACATCATCATAGAATACATATTTTAAAGTTACAAAATATTTAAACATTTTAATTAGAATTAATAATCAGATACATATTCTAATACGTACAAAATTAATCTGGTAGAGAAATACGAGTGACAGTATCAAATTATCATTTATTATATCTTTCGCGGTTAGGAGCCATGTTTCTTCACTGCGTATTTCCAAGCACTGCTTATTTCATTCGCTTGTTTAATATTGATCACATTTTCTTTATTGCACGATTTCAAGATCTCAATTTTCTCTGTCATTGCCAAGTTCACCTTGTTTTGCATGTTTTTAATAATTTTTGCCTCTTGCCACACCACATCAATATCTTTTTGAAAAACCCTTTGGGCCAAGGCAGTGGCCAAGTTACCCTTGGATATGTTCTTATATAATGATTACTTTAAAGAAAGGTTGAATAAGCATAAAGAGAACATATCTAAGGGTAACTTGGCCACTGCCTTGGCCCAAAAGGGTTTTTCAAAAAGATATTGACGTGGTGTGGCAAGAGGCAAAAATTATTAAAAACGTGCAAAACAAGATGAACTTGGCAATGACAGAGAAAATTGAGATCCTGAAATCTCGTATTTCTCTACCAGATTAATTTTGTACGTATTAGAATATGTATCTGATTATTAATTCTAATTAAAATGTTTAAATATTTTGTAACTTTAAAATATGTATTCTATGATGATGTAATAAAACAAAAAAAAATTTTATATTGTTCGATTTATGTTCCATAATGTATTCTATGTAACTGAAGAGGGTATCAACGATACCGAAAATGTTCTTAATGTTTTGATTAATATTAAAAGACTATTTTATTATTTTCTGGCTGCTATTAGTGCTTTAATCCACTAAATTTATATACATTCAGACCTTGTTATATGGTCACTTCTGCAGACTTGAGAAAACTGACCTTATAAGCAAGATATCCATTTATATAGGGTAAGAAAAATTCAGTTTAAGGCAATGAAATTTTAATTATTTTCATTGTAAAAATTATTTTCATTGGGACTCCTGAAAAAAACTATGGATATGGGAAAACAATAAATGCAGGCTATATAAAATGAAAAACAAAATAAAAATTAGATTAAAAGATAACATTAATAATAATGCAGAGCAGTGTAATGGATTGTCAACACATATTGAACTTTATATAATCATATCATATTAATTAATCATATAATCATACATATTGTATATTATATAATCAATTAAGTGAAAAGTACAGTGAAATGATTTACACTTATAGTCATTGTTGCCAAATTCAGTTCATGGAAAATCACAAAGTATTAGAGCAGTAGTAGTAAAATTCTTATATCAAAAATAATAATTTAAATTTTTTTTACTGAAGGGAATTATTAATTCAATAAATCTCTATATCAGCAATTTTAAACTATAATATTTTTTCAATAAAAAAAAACATTAAAAATCACCAGATCTGGTAACACGGAAGGCCGCTCCATTCATAGGAGCAAGCTTGTTTACAGGTAGAAATGGAAATGATGATCATTTATGTTAATGAACTTTGTTAAGTATTTTAATTTGCTTAATCAAGTACAGTACAATAATAAAATTTGTTATGAAAGTGACATTTGTAAGTGTTTGTGTTTTATTTCAATACTGTATTACAATAATTATTCAGTATTTGAAGAAAATGGATGATTTACTGGGAGAACAACAAAACCAAAGAAGTAAGGTATAGTGAAACTTTACAGGACCTTCCCCACTTGTAACCAGAAGGGTTTGGCAGTTGTAACCACTGATCCCATCAGATGGATGACGCTACAGTTATTAAGTGGGTGTTGTGTTTTTTCTTCTCCCAAATAATTTCAGAATAAAACAAAACAGTAATGTCTATTTTTAGGTACACATCTGAAAGAGTAGGCAACATTTTGCATTAGGGAATTGAAAAGAGTTTCAAAATTATTTGAAAAAATGGCTATCGAAATTTGTTTGCCATGAACTCAAAGTGACCATATAAGCAATTATATATTTAATGCCTGACTATATAGGTAATAACAAAATATACAGAATTCCTATTAAGTCAGCAGGGACTTTTCAGAAGTGACCATATAATGAAGTCTGATGATGTTTATCACTTTGATGATGCAGCAGCATAATTCTGCTCTGTTTACTTGTCATTCATTTCACATAAGAATTCTGCTTTCAAGTTGATACTCGACTTTATTTACTTTGACTTATTACCTCTCTGGTGGGTTAAAATTCAATACTATTTATAAAAGTTTAAATTTAATAATAGAATTTTCAAAATTATACCAATTTATACATATCTTGGCTTCTGAAAGTTTCACTGTCTATTAATGTCATTTGCTAATATTTTGTGAAATTTTTAATTTGGTTTTTGTTTTTAATTATATGCAAATTTTGAAGATGTAAAAAAAATGAGTAAATGTGGAACATTTAATGTGTTTAATTAATCTTCTAATATCTGTTATATTGGAAATTTGAATTTTTTTCAATCACAGACTCAAATGCATTGCATTTGATATACTCTCATAAGGAGTACATCTCTTATAATATTTTTTATTTAAATTATCTGTTATTGAATTAAATTTTATCAATAATTCTAGCTAAATATACATTTAATTTTGAAAAGTGGATAAATTTTATAAAAATTAATAAAATAATAAATTAACTGAATTTGATAAACGAAATTTTTGAGCTTATGAAATTTATTTAATTTCATAGATGAATGTTCTATAATTCTTTAATTTTATTTTAATAAGTTTTGATTGTTAAAATCTAAAGATAAACATATATTTCTTGTTTTAATATTTTAATTACATATTGTTTTATTATTTGATAATAAGCAATTACTATTATTTATTATTAATTATTTCTGACAAATTGGTTAATTTATAATGATAAATTAAAATGATATTGAAAAAATTTTAATTTATCATTTTAATGATAAAATGAAATTAATGATATTGATGACAAATTATATAAAATTGTTTTTAATGTCTTTATAGCAATTGAGAAAAATCAAGCGAGCTGAAAAGAAAGGAACAGAAGTGAGTTTTTTAAAAATATATTTATGTTAATCTTTATTAATACAAATGAGAAATAATTTATAAAATCTAATTATTGAAAAGTTTCAAATTATTTGAAAATTGTCACTGAAATTTCAATAATTCAGTTTTATGAATAAAAATTTTTAATATTTTCATAAAATTTGATGATAAATTATATACAGTGGGTGATCTGTTAACGAACAGTTCGGATAACGAACAAATCGGATAACAAATACTTTTTTTGAAAGATTTTTATGTTCGGTTAACAAACACATGCTCGGATAACGAACACTTCACAGAACAAACTGTGGGACCCGTGGACTGACGAAATGATAGATCAGCCCGATGGCTGCGTGGTAAAGCTGTGGCTTAACATTCTGGAAAAGATCAGCCAGATGGCTGCGTGGTAAAGCTGTGGCTCACCATTCTACAGTGCATGGCAAAGCTGTGGCTTACCATTCTGGAGGATCCAGGAGTCCCACTCATCCAATTTTTAGGAGGGATCTGGGTCCAGACCGTTGAAACCTATCCTTCAATCTTCCAATTGACCCCCATCATGGGTGTTGGTCAGCCTGTGATGATGATGGCTCTATAAGTGGCCGCCACCAGATAAAAATATTCCATGAGGATATTTCGGCTTAACTAACCTAACGGAATGACAAGCTTAGGCCTTGCGTGTTTGTGAACTAATGGGTAAGGATGGGAGAACAGTAGTTTTTCCCGATTAAAATGAACTCGGAGACAACGTAAAACAAATCAAAGATTTATTAAAGAAGGTAAGAGAGAGATTTTACAATTTTTTGGTCTTAGAATGGCACCCATACCAGGTTAAGGTCAATAGCCTTGGGGATCTCTACCACAACAGTACTATTAATCACTTCCGAAAAATCCTGAAGGGGAGAGAAAAGCAATCAATAGTGGGCAGATTCCTTATCGGAAAATAAACATAATAGATGAAAATGCAATACAGTGAAACCCCGATTTTGAAACTTTTCAGGGACCGGCCCGAAAAGTCGAACGAGCCGGGAAAACGCACGAAACGGGAACTCTGATGACGTCATAATAAAAAAGTTATATAATTAAAACGTAGGAAGAGGGAAAGTTTTACATTGCATGTATAGGAAAATGCTCGGACTTCCGAAAATAGACGTTTAAAGCAGGAAAGTCGTACGATACGGGAACGCACGAGCGGGGTTTCACTGTATTATGTATGTATATATTATTGTTATTACATATAAATAAACGTAGTAAGAAATTATATAATTTTTTATTTATGTTTTTTTGGGTCTCCGGAACGAATTAATCAAATTCCCATAAAATCCTATAGAAAATCAATGATCGGTTAACGAACAATTTGGATAACGAACATTTTCTTGGAATGGATTATGTTCGTTAACCGAACACCCACTGTATACAGATTCAGATTTATTGATACAGGAGGAATATTTCAAAAATTTCTATATAAAAACTATATATCAAACATTTTTGTTTTACTCATCAAGATTACTATACATATTAAATAATATAATAACAACATAAAAAGAAAAATTAATAATAATTAATTATCTGTCTATATTATAATTAATCAAAAGTGGCTGGCTGGTTTCCCTTTTTCGGACGAACCACTGTACCGATTTCTATAAATAGGGTATCGTTACGAAGGTTTAATTTTTGGATATCTGTGACAACAGATCTTTTTTTTATTTGGCCATTTTTAGGGCCCTAGGGGCCGAATTTTTATTTTATGACAAATATTAAAATTAGATGAACCCTAGGGGCCGAATTTTTATTTTATGACAATAAATATCAATAGATGGCGACTAAGTGTCAAAGAAAGGGGGGCAACAGATAACTTACCTGCATTACTAACTAAATGTCAAAGTAAGGGGCAACAGATAACTTACCTGCATTACTATTTTAAGTGTCAAAGTAAGGGGCAGCAGATAACTTACCTGCATTACTATTAGGATCTTTTACAGAATTACTTAGCTAAAACAATTATTACTGATTATGATACATTGAAAGGGGCAACAGATAACTTACCTGCATTATTATTATTGGATTTTTACAATGGGCAACAGATAACTTACCTGCATTACTATTATTGGATTTTTACAGAATAAGGGACAACAGATAACTTACCTGCATTACTATTACTGGATTTTTACAGAATTATTTAATGAAAAGAATTATTACTGATTATGATACAGAATACTGTTCAGCTAATCTTAATAGAATCAGATAATTTACCTGCATTACTATTATTAGATTTTTACAGAATTACTTAGCTAAAAGAATTAATACCTGATTATGATAACAAGATAATGTTCAAGTATCAATTTGTCTTCAATCAGTATCTTTATATCATATACTGTTCAGTATCAATTTGTCTTCAATCAGTATCTTTATATGATACCCACTTTAGCCAACCTTTTCATTGGATGTTTTATTTTAAAGGAAATTTTATGTAGCCTTTTCACATCTTATTTAACCTTTTCTTGGATGTTTTATTTTAAAGGAAATTTTATGTTGAATTTGCTGTTAAGCCTGTTCTACATCCATAATTACGATGGTAATATATTACATATCTCAAATGAAATTTGCTTATATTTTATCACACAAATAACCATTCATCAAGCTGTAAACTACTCCTTCACGGGGGTGCAGCCCCGCAACTTTTCATCAAACTACTATATGTTTATCCAATATTATGTAATAATCCAAATGAAATTTGCTTATATTTTATCACACAGAAATTATAACCATTCACAATCTGTAACTAACTCCCTTCAAGGGGTGCAGCCCCACCCCACAGGGACCCCGGTGCCCGTGGGAAGATGAAGTGCAGCCCCACCCTACGGGGTCCCCGGTGCCCGTGGGGAGATGAAACTGGGTGCAGCCACCAGAGAGATGAAACTGGGCCTGTTGGGGTGGGCCTCCATCTGACGGCGGCCTCTTGATCCCTGGTGAGTGCAGCCCCACCCCATGGGGTCCCTATGGGCCCACGGCCTGTGGGGGTTTCATATCTCCATGGGCTGTGGGCCCACTGGGGAGATAAAACTGGGTCCCATGGGTCTGGCTCATTGGGGATGGGACCCCGCAGGTCCATGGCACCCGTGGATGCAGCCTCCACGGGCCCCGTGCAATTACTACACATTTGAACTAATGCTTAATAAAATATATAGTAAATAAATTTGCAAGATAAGCTATTATTATACAATATGCTGTTATATAAAGTATTATAAGATTAGATCACAACAGTATATTTTCGCTCATTTATATGAGCGGGGAATTTCTAGTAGTAATTATTCATCAGAAAGTCATTAACAAGGACAATTCATTTTTATAATCCATAATGCAATTATTGTTCAGGAATTATTAAATACCAAAAATGAAAGAATTAACAAGACAACAACAAACAATTTTTATTAATTTAGAAATGTTTGAATCTACTTATAAAATCTTCATCAGCTATTATTTTATTACAATCAGTACAAATTTGATAATTACAAAATAAAAGATCTAAAATGTAATTGAAATACTTTGTCATGTATCATTAATGTGTAAGAAAGAATCTGCATTATATTACTATACATATTAAATTATAGTTTATCATATAATCATAATCATCATCATAATCAACCATTATCAGTCCAATGCAGGATAAAGGTCTCTCCAAGCAATTTCCAGTTTTTCCTGTCTACACCCTTTCTGTTCCAACATTTGATGTAAAATTAACAATCTCATTTTTCCAATGTGGTCTCTTTCTTGGTCATTTTTTTTATCCCTTGGTATCCAGTGAAGTACTTTATTTATCCATCTATTATCTTTTATTCTTATTATATGTCTAGCCCATGTCCACTTCAGCTTTTTTATCTTTTGAAATTATAACTTTTGTTTGACTCCTTATCCAAGTATTACATTTTCTGTCTCTTTTAGTTATTCCCAGCATGCATCTTTCCATACTCGTTTGTGTTGTTTGAAGCCTTTGAATAGCTCTTTTCATTAGTGTCCAAATTTCTGATTCATAAATTAAAACTGGCAGAATACATTGATCAAAAACTTTTCTTTTGAAGCAAAGTGGCATTCTTCCTTTTAAAATTAAGTTGTTTCTACCAAAAGCACTCCAAGCTAATTTAATTCTCCTGTTTATTTCTGGCATAAGGTCACTATCTAGAGTGAGTAGTTGTCCAAGGTAAATATAACTGCTGACTTCCTCTAGAACTATGTTATCTAGCTTTATCTTCTGTTGATCAACAAAGTTATTGTATATGACCTTAGTTTTGCTTATGTTTATTCTAAGTCCTACTTTTTTGCTTTCTGTGGCCAACATTTGTATCATATTTTGTAGTTCATTTGGATTCTAAGCTAACAAGACTGTCATCAGCAAATTGTACATGATTTAAATATTCTCAGTCTATCCAGTTTCATCCCAATCCATTTTTTTGATTACTTCTTCAACGAATGCAGAAAACAATTTTGGTGAAATAATTCACCAAATTATCATATAACAACAACATATAAATGAAAAATTAATTATAATTATTATAGTAATTTAATATTAAATAATGCAAGCTTATATTAAGTTATTATATATAAACATTATCTGCTGGAATTAGGGCTTAGAATAACAAGATCTTGGAATCTCAATTATTTTAATACAAAAATAGTGGTTGTTTAGTATTAATTAAAAATAATTGTTTATGGATAAAAATTCAAGTATTCAACAAGATAAATGAAATTTAATGCAGAAATTAGGCTAATTCTGCATTAAATTTCATTTATCCTGTTGAATTGCTTGCATTTTTATTTAGTCTACAAAAAACAGACTGAACATATACACTTATTTATGGTTTATTCATATAAAGTTTGCAAAATCTAAAATCTAAATATAAACTTTGCAGAAACAATAAATCATTAATATTACTGAATTTGTAACTGAGAGATATGCAATGCAATGTATTGGAAACTGAATACATGGAATTCAGATCTATTTAAATATAATTAAAATTTACAATATCAATAAATACGTTTTTCTGTTTTGAGAATAACTATCTAGAAAAATTTTTAATCAAACTACAGTACTTATTATTATTATATGCAATATTTTAAATCAGATTTTTATCTGATTTAAAATATTTTAATTATCATCAAAATTTATTGAGAAAGTACTTGTTTTTGTAATACCCAATATTTTTGTTTTATAAAATAAAATATCGAAATACAAGTATTAAGATTATGACCAGTATTGTAGATCATAATTAGAATTAGCCACTGCATAATGCATCTTATGAAAAGTGCTATAGAAGCATAATTGTATGTAAATTGGTTAAAGGCAACATTAATTCATTAGACACCTTATCATGAAGTACAAAGAGAGAGAATATGGTATATACAAATAAACTATGGTAAAATTATTAATAGATGTACTATAAGGTGTTTACATTCAGTTGTTCTTCCTCCTTTTATATTATTTATAACATGAATTATTTCTGCATTGTCTCAGTTTACCTGTACATTATGTTTGAGAGCATGATGTACAGGTAAATTGAGGCATAAAATTAGTAATGATATGGTCTCCTGCTTATGCTTCATCAGTCAGATTTTTTAATTTCAGGATTAACCCTATACAGTCGAACCTCATTAAGACGAATCTTACGGGACTGACAAAATTTGTTCGTCTAAACCGTCGTTTGTATTATAAGTAGGAAATGACGTCATAAGTAGGAGGAAATGACATCATCTACTCGTTAAACCAAGTTAAGGTGGGTTCACACTACGAGCGACTGGACCGACCGATTCCACCGACTTCGAGCCAAGAAGTTCACATTACACCACTGATTGTCTAATGACGTTTTGTATTAGCCAATCGGTGCTGTTGTTATATTTTGATAATACAATGAATCATCATTTTGATATAAATTTTACTTACACTCAGAAATCATCTTGGCGACGTATATTATATATCCAAGGATACTGCCGAACATCATTCATTTATTCTTCGATAAAATCTTTATCAGCAAAGATGGCAATTAAACATCACGAACTACCCGCTAAAGAAAGAAAATACAATTGGCTATTCAGAAAGCACTCCGACTGGTTAATATTTTTGAATACATGAATGTTTGAAAGAAAATAACAAACATATTTAGTACATTATTACACAATTCTGTTGAGACTGGATAAGTACTATATTGCCATTTTTAAAATAAAAATAAAGATAAAAAAATTACTTGATTTGAACAGTTGTGGTTTGTTTAAATTAATTTTTAAAGTAATTTGGACAGCATATGGTACACGAAATCGCAGCTAGCTGCAGTTGTTTACTAGATTTAATGATAGTTATGTCATCCTGGGGACCGATTCTTCGATCCCCTTACCAGTAAAAACGGAACTGGAGAAGAAATCCCGTTGTTTCCTATGGGAGCTTAAGACTTGATCCACTAAAACTGTAATCATAAGCTAACAACTGTAAACTCATTGAAACTTAAACGTGTGGTGTGAATTGGATTATTAATGCTGAGATGTACTGTATATTTGACAAAAGAAAATAAATTCATCTTAACAAACCATAGAGTGAATACGTGGAACCTCGAAAATTCTTTCGTACTAACCGAGAATTTGTATTAAGCGAGTTTGTCAAATTAATAATTTAGCATTATTTGAATACATGTCAGGCCGGGGATGGGAAAGATAGTTCTTACTATCGAAAATTTGTCCTAAGCGAGTTCGTCTTAATGAGGTTTGACTGTATATAATTTTATATATAAAACTCTATTTTTTAAAGTATTATTACTAATTGGAATGATATATACATTAAAACAATGGTCTTTTGGAATAGGAAACTTATTGTTATTTAACTTGTTTTTAAGCTGAATATGAATTAAAATGATAGATGTATCACTCTAACTTGCAGTAGAGTATATCACTATCATTTGAGGATTTCCCCAGTAATGGTTAAATGAAGTGGAATGAAGGATTTCCCCAAATTGTGTTCATATTCTCTGAGTTAAACAGAAGCTATATTTATCAAAAATACAATCAAATTAATTGCTAATGTTGCAAAGTCATGAATTTTAACGAATACCAAATAATAATAATTATAACTTAAACCTAACGGTTCTAATGACTCTGCAATCCAGAGTTCGGCCTGAGCTCAGGTTTTTTTCTAAACTCTAACTTAAAAATATTTAACTTCAAAACAGTCTAACAACAACTAATGTTAACGGGCAAAAACAAAACTGGAAACTGGAACTTACAACTAGAAGTACCGATTAAGTGATCTAAGAACAACAAAACGATGTTAGAAACTTATACTAATAAATTAAAGTTCTCAAAACAAGTTAAATAATAAAAAATATATATTTATTAGATTAATAAATGCTTTATTGGAACTATAATAAAGCTGTAAAGATTCAGGAACGATGGGCGAAAAATTTGTTTTTTACTTACTTGTTTATCATCGGCTGATGTGCCTGTTTGCTGCGTTGTTCGGCGTCGCCATTTTGAGGACGGTTATATATATAACTCAAAATAAAAAAACAACTTTTATTCCAAAAACTCTGTTAAATTAGAAACTACACTTAAAAACAAAGCACTGATTGCAGTTAAGTCCAAAAAATAAGGATAAACATTTATTTCATATAATAATCGTTTATCCTTATTTTTTAAACTTAACTGCAATTAGTGCTTTGTTTTTAAATGTATAAAAAAGAACATTATAAGGATTATATTTTTAACATAAAAGATCTATAGGGTTGAAGAAGACACTGTCTAAGATATATCAAAATAAAACTTGAGTTGCTGAAAACTTATCTACCCATTATGTAAACATCTAGTTACTGAAAACAAGAGAAGTTTAAACCATGTTACTCCAGTACAATAATTAATATTTAGGAGGGCATATGTCACGACAATGACTTATAAACTATAGATAAGTGATAATCAGAGGTCTAGAGTTTAAGGAAGAAATGTTAAATAGTAATATTCTTTCTGAGTTTTATGCCACTCTCCATCTTTGCCAATTATTAAATGGAGGGATATTCAAATGCTCACCATTGGTCATTCATGTAATTTTTAGTATTTACTGAAGATTTTGTTCTCTTTCTAAGAGTGTAAGCATTTATTTTTTTTTAATTTTTTCCTTTTGTAACTTTTTGTTATGTTTATGAGATTGACAAAAACACGATCTTTTTATATACAATTTTAACCATCCAACGAAATAGTCAATATTTTTAGATCGCAACAAATCTTCTGAACAAAATGAGCCATCAATTATTGATAAAAAACCATGAGTTATGTAACATTTATTGATTGAAGTTACATCATATAATTATTAAAAAAATTACACGAATTCATTGAAATATTGTCATTTTTATTATTATTTCATATTTATTAACTTGTTCACACTTCATTTAATTTTTAGCAGTACTTTTGATAAACTTTTTTATTTATATAAAAAAAATCCTAACATATACAAAAATGGCCTCCTCTGGTACATAAACAGTTATATTATATTCTCTATTCCTCTAATTGGATCACTGTTAGTATATTGTAATTCCAGATCTATTGCCATTTACCCACATCCAAAGCAGGCTTGGCTACAATTACCCAAGAAAAGAATGGCTGCAATAAAAGTGTCATGTCCCTTTAAATGGCCTGAGGGTAATTATGTTTTGTTTTTTGCAATTTTTTTCTAAATTTTAGTGAAATTAAAACAAAAAATGAATGATTACAATATATTTTAGTTTATTTTAACAGAATTGACCATTATTTTTTTATTATCTACAATGTTTATTTTTAGAACTTTATAGCTTATCTGAAGAAAAATTTGATTTTTTTTTCAAAAATTTCCAAAATATCATTTATTGAATCACATAATTGGAATGGGTTTAATAGGTTTGACTATAAAATTGACAGAATGGGATAAAAAATTCCAAATTCTATCAAGCCATTCAAATATAAACAATGTTTGGTTTACATGTAATTTAAAAAAATATTTCAGAAATTGGAAAAATTTAGGATCCATCATTCAAAGGATGTATTTTCATCAATTAGACACAAAAATACTGATTTGCAAAAGCTGAATTAACAAAATCAGGACTGAATTTTTTAATTTTTTTAATCATTTTTTGTTCTGCCATCTTGATGTGTATACACAGCATAGGCATTCAATGGATTATAATACAAAAATAAAAAGCGCATTTCAGTTTCATTTATACAAAAATGTAAAAACTGTGGACCAAAATACAGTATTATATAGTTAATAATTTTAATTAGTGCATACATGTAGCAAAAAATCAACAAGTTTAATTACAAATATATAAGAAATAAAATAATTAATATGAAATAAATTGCTCTATTTCTTTTAATTAACAAAATTATATACTATTTAAAAATATATTTATTACTTACTTATTTCCATCTGAACAAGGCCGTATAATATACTGACACATTGGTAAGAGTAAGAAAGCTAAAGCAATAGTGGCTATAACTGAAAGAGAAAATATATATTTATATATTAGAATACAAGATTATCATCCATATATTTTGCCATCATTATTTTTGTGAAAAAAATAAAAATGGACTATTTTAAAATATGAAAATAATTTAACAAATTATTTGAATAATTTGATATTTTCAATTTTTAAAAAATAAAATAGTTATTTATATAAAAATTACCTGATCTTAAAAATTAATTTTGAGATATATTTTTGTGAATGGGTTTTTGTAGGTTAGACTATAAAATTGACAGCATAGGATAAAAAACAATTATCCAAATTTTACCAAGCTATTCAAATATAAATAATGTTTACATGTAATTTTAAAAATATTTCAGCAACTGAAAAAATTTAGGACTGACCTCCAAGAGAGTATATTTTCAATTACATACAAAAAAAAAACCAATTTATAAAAGCTGGATTAATAATATCAGGATTGAATTTTTTATCTGCTTCCATATTTTGCTCTGATCCCATATATTTACAGATACTCATAACTAGAGAAACACTAGTGTATGAAGCAAAATAATCACTGATTATTATTAAACGTTAAATCAATAAAATGATTCATCATTATTTAATCATTTATAAAAAAATTTGTTATAGTATTAAATGACATAATTCACTTACTGTATTTTTTAAATTTCAAAATTTATGTCTATATATTAATTAATATTATTATTTTTAATAGCTTATATTATAAGATACTTAAATATATCCATTAATTTAATAATATAGCAAATTTGATAATAAGATTTATAGCAATTATAGCAGTCTTACCTAATAATTGTAACTTTCACCTGAGGTGGTGTCATATGAACATTTAATTTTCCACCAACTAAAAGACGTACAGTAGCCGTAAACCGAGTATTTGTTTTCATCACTTGAGGAGGTTGTTTCTCTATGATAAATGTGCTATAAAATATTAATAAAGCAATTTCAATTAAAAATATTAATTACAACAAATTAAATGTAATCCATAAAATAATTTATATGAATTAACAGCAAATTATATCAGCTTGTAAATATAAGAAAAAAAATATAATCAAATTCTAGAATTGAATGATATGTTAATACAGTAGAAGCCGCTTATTGTAATTACGGATATTGTTATCTGGCGTTTATTGTTATCAAAAATCTACGGTCCCGAAGCATCCATTTTAAAATGCATTATGAAAACTCCACTTATAGTAATCAGAAATTCGGTTATTGTCATCAGAATCGATACACCACTATAAAATACCGCATTTAAAATTTAAAAAATATTGCAGATAATACTAAAATATTGGTTAAATCTATTAAAATAAACAATATTATTTGTTAATTGCTCATTTGTTGCTTTGTTTTCACTGAAATTTAGTCAAAAAACAAGAAAATCTGAAGATAAACACTTGTCCACCATTTTAAATAATGCAGATTCAACTTAAATGGAAGGATATGATTTGTGTACATTTTTAATTAACAATTATTAGAATGATGTAAGTTTTTGATTTAATAAAATTCATACAGATAAATATGACGCTTTTCAAAACTTCGTGGCGTCTTTAGGTGGTTTTACTGCACGTTTTTCCCTTACGAATGGCGCAATCTTACAGTTTTGCAGATCTGGTGATTTTTAATGTTTTTTCTTATGATGAAATATATAGTTTAAAATTGCTGATATAGCGATTTAGCGACTTTATAATTCCCTTTATTGAAAAAAATATATACAAAATTATTTTTGATATAAGAATTTTCTTACTATTGCTCAAGTTCTTCGTGATTTTCCGTATTTTGGCAACAGCTTAAGAGTAAATCATTTCACTTCACTTTTTCGCTTAATTGATTACATAATATAAAGTTCAATAAGTGTTCGCCCGTCAGTTACATAGCTTTTTATTATTATTATTATTATTATTATTATTATTATCATCATCTTTTACTCTAGTTTTCATTTTTTTTTATCCCACATCTATCATTTTCTCATATTCATAGTTTTTTCGGAAGTCCTGACGAAAACAATGAATCGAGATTACACTGTATATAACAGCAAAGTATAGTATATAATATATAATAAAAAAAATCGAAAATTATGCTTTTTTGACATGCACTGCTTAATGTTATCAATCGGTTATTGTTATCTAAATAGATCGGTCCCAAAGTGATTCTAATAAGTGGCTTCTATTGTAATTGTAATATGAAATATCAATTATTTTATAAAGGTAAATATGTTCCATGAAAATTGTTCTTTAAGTGATAATTCAAAAATACAAATTGATTTTATTTTCCATTTATTCAATTATAAAAATTTCTGATTTATTCTTAGGTTCAAGAATATATCAGAAATTGATCCAGATTTGTTACAGCTAACTCTGGATTTATTGTACTTGGTTGTATTGTAGAATGAGAACAAGGACCTACTCAGAGGAGCCCTAGAAAAAGGAGGGAGGGAGTAGATAGAGTTGGGAGGAAGGGAAAGGAATGAAAGAGAATGAAATGAACAAGCATGCAAAGGTTCACCTTGAATGGATTCATATCTAAAATATTTGCTCTTGGTCAGTTGGCTTTTTAAAATAGAAGCTGTTTTGCATAAAACTGCAGCTGTTTCAGTCAACTTTATACCAAATAGTAATTGTGGTAGTCCTTATGAAAGTGACAGATTGTTAGCATAATTAAGTGAAACCCTTGTCTAGACTTAGAACCAAGCATGATACAGGCATGAAGGCCAGTAAGATTCAATTAAGCAGCCCTTGTCAATTAATGTTAATTAAATTATTTCAATCTTAACAAACTAGCCTAACAGCTAATTGTCCCTAACACTAAATTAGCATATACAACATATTAGTAATAAGAAGTTTATTAAAGTCAAAATCAATGTATCATGTGAAACTGAATACATTACCAATTAAAATTAAGAGACTAAGAGATTATAGCTAAATAAAACTAATACTATACCAAATCCTGAAATCTATCTAACCTGAATGCTAAATATACCTAAAGTTAGCTAACTTATATACTAATTAAATCTAAGACAAAGAAAAAAGAAATCTAAGTCAATTCCATCATTCAGCAGTCCCATGCAGACAATTCCCCTAACATGCATAAAACAGACACTGGGCAAGCCACCTGTCTCACCAGCCAAGACTAGAAGGGGAAGACAGATGATCTCAAATAAAAGTCCACTGGAGTTAAGAGCAGTCACTGCTACATCTCCTGGTGAACCTTCTCATCAACTATCAAGATGGGTATCAGCATTTGTTGCTGATACCCATCTTGATAGCTGAGCAGCATCTTGATAGAACCCGAGAGGGAGGAGTTTCCAGAATCAAAGAAATATATTATTAATTGATGATTCTTGGCTGGATGTATAGTGTGATGAGTACTATCAATCTTGTAGTGTTTGATATCTTGTATCAATGCTTCACTGATTTGGGTTAACTTGTCGCAACTAATTAAGTTGCCAATTATATTGCTGTTGCATTCTTTCCAGTGAGTATATGTGATTTTCTATGTCCAGAGCTTTAAGTTAATTATGTATTTTATTGGAAGAAGATCAGAATGTATTAAAATTGCATTTGTAGGAGCCATCCTGAATATGTTTATGGACATTGAATCATCCTGAGTATCAGAGGGATAAGGGATTCATTTCTAATTAGTTCCTGTGTGTCATTATAACTGATTTAAAATGTCTCTCCAAGGTTATCAATACAAGAACAGTCAGGGAATTGGACAATAGACAGAAGCTGCTTATTTTTGGTCTTTAAAAACTGTATAATAAGGGTCTGCCAGGAAGTTGAGTCACAAGCATTAGTACAGAATTGTTTCCAGGCATGTGAGCTAGTAGTGTTGATGAGTGTTTTATATTGTCTGAAAGAGTTATTATATATAGTGTATAGTTTTTCCCTTATGTATGGATCTTATTTCCTTCTGAAATTTTTCCTTAGTCTCCTGATCTCAGCCCTGATTATTTCTTTATGGAAGAGATATCTAAGTATGTAATATGCATACAATCAGATTCTATGAAAAAAATCTGTTGTGACCTGTGTGTGATTTCATTAATTTGTAACCTCTCCACAGAGATCTGAGAATGTTCTCAAATGTATTTCAGTCTGTATTGGTGTATACAAGTGTGCAGAAAATTGGTCTGACATGATTATGTCTGCAAAAATATCTATGTCATCAAGTGATGTTGGGTCTGTTGTACTACAGTTTTGCATTCTGTTAATTAATGTAATGTTTGCAAGTGAAATGTCTATCCAACTGTCACCTATAGTACATGGATAGTGTACTGGTATTTAGTGAATGTAGATTATAAAGTCTATTATATTCCAACTCTTGGAATCTTCTATGGAACTATGCCCCATATGAGACTTAGCAATAAAGTCACCATAAATGGAGATACGTTTACCAGAGTGTCTCTCTCTCTGGCAAGAGATTGTCTAACTGTACAAGTAGTATTTTTATGTCTTCAGTGCCTAGTACGTAAGTGCTGACAAGATATGTGCTAAAAGATCTGTCATTAATGGCAACTATAGTGGAGTGCAGAATTGTGTGATAAGATTGGCCTCAATGTTTTTATTAGTATTAGCACACCTGCTTTGATTAGATTAGTAATGTTATAATTAGGGAAAACTGTCCAGTCATCAAATCTTACCAATTTATTTTTTACTGTATATGGTTCCTGGATGCATATCTACATTATAATCTTGTACAGTTTGATGATCAGGGAAATGACTGATTTACTCTTTTAAGCATTTATCTGTAGTATTTTAAGTAAATCTGTGTGCATGTGTGTGTATGTGTTTTGTGAGGGTATATTATTCACAATTGATGTGTTGTGCAAATAGTGATTTAATTCCTCTTGTTATTGTGCACTTTAGTAAGAATGCATTATGTTTAATATTTAGTTTGCTCCCCTTTTGGGGGAAGGTAAAGATTTGCTTGCCTTGATACAGTTAATGCATTCCCCTTCTTCCTGTTTGTATAAGCAGTCTGTGTGTTTATGACAAGCTGTGTAATGGTTGTATATTAGCCTCTTGTTTTGCCATGTGACCTTACCCACAACAATTGTAGCATCATATTACCAGCAGATAATCATCTACAAGTATGCTAGCCAACTACAAGGAAATATGTTTGATGTTAATTAAAAATTTCTTATGCTACTTGTAGTTTGTAAAACCGTTTTCTGTTTTGTGCTGTTCTTTTTCTAATAATAGTGGTGATTTTGCAGTTGTTTGTGAATTCAGTTTTGATGAAATGTGTGTTTATAACTGTGTTTTGGTTATACATGTCCTGTATTAAAGTTTCATTTTCAACTGTGCCAGGAACACCAAGAAACTCAAATTAGAGGACTAATTTAAAGTAATACCCTACAATCCTATCTTTTAAAGTACATATAAAAAATTATGTATTTTAAAAAATAGGATTGTAAGGTTGGTTTCTACAGCTTTCTTAAATTTATCTGAATCTTTATCATCCTATATATATATCTCCCAAATCCCAATTAATATTACTTATGAGTTCTTTTGTTATTTCTTTAAAATTTAGTTGTGTGTTATCTTTACTTTTTAATAATACTGCATGTCCTCTATGTTTAGTTTATGTATGTTTATATTTTTGCCAATAATCTTGGTATTTTCACTTTTATCACAATTTTTACTAGTTATACTCGCAGAGGTAACAAAAAGTGATTGAGTAAACCTAAAGTCATAGATCTCTTCCAATAATCTTATGAAATTGACATATAAATTCCAACAGCTTTTCTAATTTCTTTCCTGTCTTCTTTCCTAATTACTTTATCAGTAGTTTCTTGACATAAATTTAAAATAATTTTGATACAGTCCTTGATTTCACAAGAATATTCTCTAAATCCATAACTGAAACTAAATTGAACAACAAAAGTAACTTAATAAATGGAACCAACAAACAAAAAATAATTAATAAAAATCTAGAATTAAAAGAAATTATAAAAAAATAATATTTTAAAAACCACTAAGAGGGTACTACAGCTAATATAGCTATTGCTGAAACAACAAAGAATTCAACCAAATAAAGCTTTAAACTAAAAAACTAAACTAAATACTGCTAAAACTAAGCAGATTTCAAAATCCTAGAATCTAAATTACTTAAAATTACCAAATATCTAATAAGAAACCAAATAATAACAAATGGCAAATGAAAAACTACAACACTGCCATGTGGATCAACCAAATATTGTAGTATTAGTAATTAGATTTATACAAAACTGGTTAATTTAAATCTAATAAATTATATACCAAAATGAACTTGAGATACTTATATAACTTAATATTACAAAGAATAATACTTATCAACCAAATGAAAAAACAAACCAATTTGTTTTTTCATTTTTTCTGGTTGATAAGCATTATTCTTTGTAATAAGCATTCAGTTATAATGAATCTGATTTAATTGTATCAATCCATATACATTATTAAAAGTTAAAATGAATTGGGTACCATCAAATTAAAATTTCCATGAATATCATTCTATCATCATAATTCTTTGAAAACAAACTAGATATGAAAGCTATTTACACAATTATACATTTAAAATAAATGAATTTACATAAAAATTCTGATGAAACACTGATGGCCAAAAAGTGTGTCACTTCCACTTCCTGGTCTATCATTTTGATTTTTGTATTCTTTAGAAGCAATGTTGTAGTAAGATGGCATTCTGGGTAACTTGCAAACATAGTAATTCATTGAATTAGTAAAAATAAATTCTTCTTCTTCTTAATGTCAGTCATTATGATTAATTTTCTTTGTAAGATTCATTTCCAAATTCTTTAGGCATAATACTTATGCAATTCCAGATCACAAAAATCTTTTCATTTTGGGTTTGATTTCTCAGTGTGTGCTTGCCATATATTAATTAATTTAATCCTGGTGTGATAAAATACAGAATTTTGAATGCAAAAAACCTAAAATACTGTATTAAAGAATTTTTAATAAAATTTGAAAAAATTAGAATTTTTCTGAATATTTCCTGAATTTTGTCCTTTCTGATATACTCAATGAATACATCAGACAAGACAAAATCCAGCATATTATATGCTGAATTTGATATTATGATTATATGATATATTATATTATATATTATATTATATTATGATATTATGATTTGAATGCACAAAATTCAGCATATTATGATAAAATTTGTTTTAGAAAATCCTTATCAGAAAATAAGGTTTTTACACATTTGGAAGAAGCCATTTAACAGTAATAATGCAAAGACAGTATTCTGCTTTGATATTAATTTCAATATTTCTCATTGATGCATAATACTGTTTGTAATTTGATACTCTGTTTATTTACAATTACAATTGGATTAGCAATTATATTCCTCCTGAAACTTTTAAGTATAGTAAGGCCATCTGCTGCTATTAAGTGAATTTTTATCTTATATTTTTCAAATTTTTTTTAATTAATATGGAAATTAGCAGGGATAAGAAATATTCATGAAAATTAGCATTTTTAAGTGTATAATTGATAAAAACTTCAAAAAATTGTTTCTAATCAACCATTTTTGTTAGAATTCTATTTGAATATGTGATTTTATTTAATATTTTGTAAATGTGTCTTTTATTTCAAAATTTATATTTTATTATAATGATTTTTGCATCATATATAAGAAAAATATAAAATTTTTAAAATATCTGAATGATTTTTTGTAAAATTTTATTTTATTTTTTCTGTTCTTTTATTGCTGTTTATCCTGTAGCCAAACTTCACTTGACTTTAAATGTCCCATTATTTCAGATCAGAGTTTAAACTGTGAATATAGTAGAACAAAGGATCAATGGTAAATGATTTAAAAGCTAAAATAAATTCAAAAATATAATCAATATTTAATATTTATTATTATTTAAAACATCTATACTCTTATTACTGCTGACAACAGTAACTATTCTTTGATAGTCATTTAAGTCCCATTATTTGAAGTTCAAAGTTTCAGTAGTATATGTAGCAGGATAAAATATTGACAATAACTAATTTATAAATTAAAATAAATGTAAAAATATAATTAATATTTATCATTTACATAGTAATTATCCATTATTGCATTTTTATTGTGTGAATTAAAGTGAATTTTTGCTTTAATTCACAAAATATATGAGATACACAGTATTTCTGGATTTAAAAGCAACATTCATTAGTGTCAATATTCAAATATTGTATAAGAGAATGATATTTGATTTCAATATTAATTACATTTTTATTTTCTGGATTATTACCCTTTATTATCCTTTGATAATTCTAGATTATTAACCTTTGTTATTGTCCTTTGATTCACACAAGGATTATCAATCCAATCAAAGGACAATTATCTTTAGAAGTAAATTTATTAAAAGCAATAAAAAAAATCTATACTTTAAATATATAATGCCTGAAGAATCAACCTGCCAGGTGGCCCCAATGGTCTAGCAGTTAGGATGTCAGGAGGTTAGCCTGAAGGTTCTTAGTTCAATCCTGGACTGAGGTAAGTTTTTTCTTCGAATAAATTAAAAATTTTATTTCAATTATTAATTCATAGATGCACTACTCGTAATTATTGATTTGTCAATTCCAGAATGGTGTTAACATGTCAATTTATTTCAAATTAAAATTATAGTTACAAGCATTATGAGTTTGTTTGACATGAATTAGATTTGATTAAAGTTAAGTTCCTATTTTATTGGACAAGTAGATAACTTCAAAATTTTACATGATAATAAAACCATTTTATTGGTTGATCTCCAGGCTTTTTTGATTTATTGAAAACAAGCTGACAATCAACTTTGAAAAAACTTTAAATTTCTGGCTTCAGGTATTCTGATACTAGTTTACATTAATATTAGTTTATTATCTGCTGAATATTATAAAAATTTAAGTGTGATCTTTAAGACTATCTTATAAATTTCATATCCAATATATGGCAAGTGAAATTAATCAAAAACTGCTTTTACTAAGAGACACTTCAGAATTTCTTCAGATATTTCATGACTGGTTCTTTGCTTTTTTTATTTCTTTCATCAATTACAGTATTAATATCTATTCCTCCAATCACAAAGTTTCATTGCCAAAGTTATTATTGCTTAAAATCATGCTATTTCTGAAATTATCAAACTAGCACAACTAGCAAACTGATATATTTAAAACCATACAGATGATTTGAACTACCTAAGTTTTCACAGTTATGTGATTGGGGCTTACAGTTTAATAAATATATATCTGGCATACTTCCTTCCAATCACATCTTTTTTTACAAGATACTGTAAGTTAATAATCTAAAAAAGTTTATCCACTTTACAAACATCAAATCAGTAATACTTATTCAATCTTTTTCTGATCAATCAGCAAAATCATAATCCTATTAACGATATTTAAATGTTATTAATTTTTTTTATTTTTATGTGCCATGGGGACACCCTCATTAAAAGTTTGGGTGTAAAAGATTAAATAAATTCCTTAGGAATAATTCATCTGTATAAAAGCTGATCTACTCATCTGTCAATAATGATAAAATACAAACATTTATATGATAAATAATTTGTTATTATATAATTTGCTTGATTTTAAAGACTATTTTTTCTAATTTTTTAGATAAATAAATCATTGTTTTGTTGATTATTTAATTTTATTATAGTCAAATTTCATTGCTGAGAATGGAAGCTGTTTTTAACATTGCATCTATGGGAAATAAATTCCTAGTTTATGAGTTCTTGCTTTACAAGCATATTCCAGAAATGAATTAATTTGTGCAGTTGGGAACTATCTATATATTTATTTCTTTTCTATACAAATTAAAATTAATTTAATAATTTATATAAATCCAGAAAAAATTATTTATGTATCACCAAATTATAAGATAAACCCCTTAAAATAAAGAACTTCTATTGTTTATATAATGTGAAATGTTATCTTTTATTGATTATTTTATAAAAGTAAATAAATAATACTGCAGCCCTATTTAAAAAAATGAAATACAGTGACAAATCACAGAATTGAGACACAGATCTATGCTTCCAGCAATCAGTGTTTTCAAAATCACTAATTTCAATAAACCAACAATATCTAATGGTTAACAACTCTGAAATAATTCCAGAGTACACCTGATTGAGATTTCTACTGAAAAATCAATTTCCAAGACAATAGTTATAATACTATAACAACTGACTGGAACTTCATAGTTGTTAAGATAAATCATGAACATGTATTAGAATCAAAACAACAAAAATAGGTTAGTATATTTAATTATAAATAGAATAAATAACAAACAAATAAATTAAATAATAAAAAAATAGTTTATTATTTAATTTACTTATTATCTAACTCTTAAGATATGGGATTAGTTTATATACAGAGCTTGATTTTTATCAATTTTTAGAGAGTTGTCTTATACAAGTATTTATAATACTATTAAAACTATGAATTAAATTTTTATTATTAAAGAAAACTGATTTTACATAAATCACAAACCTTGTAACTAATGATGATAAAAGTCCAGTTATTTGTTGATTTAATGCTGGTAACTTATCTGTTACATTGACTGGCATAGTAATAGGTAATTGTGTGCATAACATTTCTACACGTTTTATCTGTTGTCTATTTTGCCAAATTATATCAGCTAATGCTTCACACCTGAAAAAATTTAAAAGTAATTATTTTTTATATTAATTTCATATACAGTTGATTCTCATTATTCATGGATTCTGTATTCACTTATTTAACTATTCGCAAAAATTTATTTGTAAATCACAAAATCGCTATTTGCAAAGTTTTCACACTTATTCATGGACTCCCACTGATCAGTGAAAATATTGTTATCAATGTAAACTCTCTCTCTCTAATAAAGGAAATTGTCTGTTACCAAATGTAGTTTCTGTGTCATTCTGCTAAGTCTCATTACCTATCCTTGCTCATTCAACAGATCACAAGTGGCCCCAAGTCTGTTCATATCATCTGCAGGTCCCCAAAAGAATGTGATCCTATGCTTGAATGCAGTCTCAAATTTACATCATGTGCATTTGCTCCTTATGACGAGATTTTAAATCTGAAGCAAAAAGCGATGCATACAAAGTTGACACAGTTTTAAAATGCAGTTCAGAAAGTCAATGTATCAGCTGGCACATCAAATAGCCATACTACCCATAAAAAATAAGATTTCATTTACTACATAGCTAGTGTTTTAAAAAGTTTAAGATTACCATAATTATAATACTGCATATACTGTAATTATTTTTAAGATCTGTAATACACATTAAAAGTAGGTAGTGTAGGTGTTAAAGACACCTTATTTAATGTGAATTACAGCAAGGATAAAAATGTTGGGAAGAAAGGTTTGCAGGAACCTAACTCTATATTTCTCATGATTCAGTATTTGCGAAGAATTTACAGAATTTGTAACTACCGCAAATAATGAGAATCAACTGTAACTGATTAAAATTTTCATTTTTTTTTACAATTATTGAATAAAACTCTTAATATACTAATAAAATGTCTCTGCAAAAATAATGAGATAAAATTAAAGCCAAAGTTACAATTTCAAATTAGAAAATTTTGTAAAATGTTAATTATTTAATATTTATTTAATTCCTTCCTTATCTGAATAGAATGTTTCAATTTTATCTTTTCCTTCAAGAAAATGTGTTATAACTACCTGTAGCTGATAAAAATATTAAACAGATTATTATTTAAATAACATATAAAATTAATTTTATTTTTTA
>AYEL01062859.1:0-20968 GCA_000484575.1 Olivierus martensii
ATAATAATAATAATAATAATAATAATAATAACCCAATCAAGAGGGTTGCCCATATGAAATGCCATAAACTTTTTGATGGAATGGAGGTTTTGCTCCCATAAATTCATTTCTCAAACTTATGATGACTGGATTCAAAAGCTGATACAACAACATTAGTAAAACAAATGTGCAATGGATTATTCTTTTTACTATTAACCTTTTTTGTGCTACTGATATGCTGTAACAGATGTTTGTATGTGCTATGGATGTATATAGACCAATATTTCTCATAAGAAATATTTTGTGGTCACAAATGTGTCATCATCAATTACTAATAGTTGCAGTTGTTCAATTTTCTATAATTTTATTATAAATAAATACAGCAAATATACACCAGTCCCTCAACATTCATCAAGGATACATTCTAAATACCCTCAAAGAAAAAGAAAATTCATTACTATGCATTTTGATGTGATTATACTATTTCCACTTAATATTCAATTTTTGTCATGCTTAATTAACACTAAATCTGAAATTAGAGTTCTTATTCTAAAAAAAATAGGAAACGATAAAAATCAAATAAAATTACAAACAGAAAAAATTTATGCATATACAAATAAAAAACAGCAGAAGGAGTATAAAACAATATAATTTATATTTTATGGTTACCTTGCAAATAGCTAAATATGAATATTGAGTGGGGACAAACATTTATAATTCGATTTTCCAATGCTTATGTACTCATAATTTAGTAATTATGTAGTTAATTTAGTAATTTAGTAAACAAATATTTTATTAGCAACACATTTTTAATTTTAGAATATTATAAATGACACAAATTCCTATTTCTAACACGTATAATAGGTAGGATACTGACAGAGCTGCCAAGAGGAGGTGACATCTGAGACTTTTGTCACAGGCCCGGCATTGGAAAGGGCCCAATCATTGGTCTCAATGTGTCCGATAGCTTGCAGGCCGTACCAAAGCACACTGTCTACCAAAACAGTCATGCCAAAATCAAGGAGTTTGTATATAGTCTATATACAACTTCCTTGGCCAAAATAAACTATTTTATATATAATGTAGTATATAATACTTGTATATCGAATTTTGAATTTATTGTACACTTTAAATAAATGTTTAATGTTTTATATAATTTTTTTATTAAATCAAAGTGTTGCACCTTTTTAAGTGAGGCTAGACTACAAACTTGTCATGGGCATGAAAATTTCTCTTGGCAGCCCTGGATACTAATACAAAAAACTTTATTAGTCGGTACATAAACACAGAAACATTTTCAGTCTATTTGACTCTCACATCAGCTGTACATATATTGTACTTGATGATAAAATCGGAAGTCAGGATTGAGTCTACAGGAGAGCCGAAGTTCATTTATATCACAATGCCAATGATATAGTCCACTTAATTATTCACAATGTTACAGTAAATTGCCATAAAATAATGACAATTTTGATAAATAAGCTATAAGCTCTGAATAAAATTACAATATTAACACGATTTTAACACAGTAAATTATCTGCATATGATGATCAGATGCGTAATGATGTTCTGCACATTCCAATCGATTCTAACCATTATTATGTGATCTAAATGGCAGAGTATTGTAATTTTAAGTCATCCTCAAAAGGCTGCATGATTAGCTGTCAAACAAAGCAAATTGCATTGAATGTTTATTCAAAATTGAAAATGAAAATCCAGAGGTATGATTACATAAAAATAAACACAATCTCAACTGACGCTGTTACCATTCACATCGAAATTGACTATTCTGTGTACATTAATAGCATCACAAAAACTAGTATTATGATGCTCCCACAGACTCAATACTGCCTTCTGATGTTGTTGTTAAGTATACTTACATATTACATATATTACATAAGGCTTATTAAGGCTGTATATGTACAATTTTGTTTAGAGGAACATACAAAAAATTATCACTATGAAAACACATCATAAAGAAATAGTTTATACTGCAACAAGCATGGTGCAGAATACACTCATTCAAGTACAGAATTTAGGCAGAATGTCCCACATTAAAAATATATTGGAATTTCTCTTGGTATGAGCAGCACTAAAATCAGTTAAAATACAACTCAATAATTCAGCCAACAATGCTTCATTGAATATTAATTTATCACTAACAGCCAAGGTCAGAAAATCTTATACATGTATAACAGGAACAGAAGAAATGATCAAATATATTATGTACTAGTACAATAATAAAATAAAAATAGACTATACAATGTAACAAACAAAAACTAAGCATATTTTGAAAAGCACGCCACATCTGTATTATCTACATTTAAATATTACAAAACAAAGAATTGCTGACAAATATTGCATAGTTGTAACACAATCAGTTTCTACATCCATTTTAGAACAAATAAAACTTGCCCATTGAAAAAAACACAAACATCAGCACACAATGAGAAAATATCAAATGTTCATAACAACATAGGTCCAATAACAATGTACAGAGTAACATATACATAACAACAACAAAGAGCTTTTAGATCAATTACAGTATGAATTCAACATAGTTTTAACATAATTTGTCAAAACACATCTTACAGAAAGATACTTGATTTCAAAACAAAACACCATCAGAAAGTTAGAAAAGATTACAATATTTTAAACACACACAATAATTTAAAGAAGACTGCAAAGTCGCGGTTTAGAACGAATGCAATTCTATTAATTATAACTACCTAACGGCTAGACATTCAACAGTATACACATTGTATTATATAATGGAGCAATGACAATAGTTTACAGTAATGAGTTTAACCTGTTCACTGCTATTGATGTCTATAGATATAAAGGAAGTGGAACAAAAAACAATAAAAAATAATAAAAAACAAGTTAAAAAAATTCAATCCTGATTTTATTAATCCAGCTTTTGCAAATCAGTATTTTTGTGTATATTCACTGAAAATATGTTCTTTTAATGGTGGTTCTTAAATTTTTTAGTTGCCAAAATATTTTTTTAAATTACATATAAATAAACATTGTTCATATTTGAACAGCTTGATAGAATTTAATTTTTTTTATCCCATCCTGTTGATTTTATAATCTAATCTATCAAAATTATTCTGATTATGGATTTGATGATGATATTTTTGAAATTTTTTATGCTTGGAGATCAGTAATCAGTATCTTTTTGTCCTCCAATTTAAAAGGGACACATCTGAATTGGTATCAATAATACATCATTTGGGATAATAATATTTAGAACAAACTTTTATTCATAGATGAATCCAAATTCAATATACAGTCTGATTTTGGAAGATTTTACCTAAACAGAACATGATATAAAATATTAGCCAAATATTAGAGAAATTGATCATTTTGAGGTGGAGATCTATTAGTGTAAGCCAGAGATCATAGTCAATAATAGGGCCGTGCGATGGCCAAGAAACTACCGATCATCGATGCATCGATTATTTTGCAAAGAGACCTTAGAAGTGGATCAGAAAAAATTTTTAGAAGAAATTATGAAAGAAAATAACAATCTATTAAAAGAAATGAAAAAAATACATGATGAAACTTTAGAAGTAATGAAAGAAAAAAATAAAATTTTGCTTCAATTAAATGAAACATTATCAACTTTAATGAAATAATATCTTCAATATCATTTCATTAAAGTTATGTTTCACTTTTTTTTCAAATGTTTATAAAGTATTTTACAAAATTAAATGAATGTAATTTTAAAAAGAAACCAATTATTCTGTTTAATGCAAGTATGGCAATGTCGATAATTACAGTGTTATATATGTGTTTTATGTAAAATATGTACCATAACATATTTCTGTAAAATATATCATCATCTTAGACATTGATTAAAAAATTTATTTTGCAATAAATTTACTTTTAAATGAAACATGAAATTTTCATATCTTATTTCAGTTGTATAAGGAACACTTTTAAACATTAACTTTGTAACAGTGAAATCAATTGAATTTCATCTTTTCATTTTCCATATAATAAATGTTGAACTTGTGACTTAAATTATGAGTTTCTGAAATTTAACATTTTAAAAATTACACTTATATTATTTAAAAATATATACAAAATATTTTGTCATAACACTTCAGAATATCATAGCAGCAATTTCATCTCTTTTTAGTTTGCCTTCTTCACACAAGATAATTTCTTATTCTGAATATATGTTAATTCATTTTCACATTCGTATTCATTTTCTTTGTCTTCGTTTGTTATGTCTTCTTTTATGTTATCCGTTATTAAAATATGATTGTGCAGACAAAATGCAGTTGCAATTATATCACATATTGAAGTCATATTAGAAGCATCTATATATTCAAGTCTTCTAAATCGTCCTTTTAGTAAAGCAAATGCCCTTTCCACAACTGATATGGTAGAAGATAATTTCCTATTGAATTTTATTTGAATTGGGGACAGATGCCCATTATCCCTATATGGTGTTAACAAATTGATCAATAATGGGTATCTAGTAATGGTAATCTCCAATTAGATGTTGAGTGGGCGGTAAATTTCTGATACAGGCAGACAAATTACTCTTGCGAAACACCCTTGCATTATGGACTGAGCCTGGTATTCCTATATAAACATCTATAAACTGCTGTTTGTTATTACATGTGGCTTGAACATTAATGGAATAAAATGATTTTCTATTATAAAATCTGGAAGGGTTATTTTCTGGTGCTTTTATGGCAATATGACACCCATCTAGTGCACCTATTATTCCTGGTATTGCAGAGTAATTTTGAAAATATTCAGAGATTTCTTGCCTTTCACTTTCACTAGGCCAGATGATAAAATTGTTACCTATTTTGGATATTTTCTTACAAAAAGTCATTACTGTTTTGTGCGCAGTGCTTCTATTTACGCCAAAACGATCACCAATAGACCGGTAACTCTCTCCGTTTACTAGATACCACAAAGACATTAAAACTTTATTTTCTTCGGGAATTCTGTAAGGGCATTTTTCTGTTATATTTTCCTTTAAAATCCGTAATAGAATCTGCAAAGATTTTAAAATATGATATTCGAATAAAAATTATTAGCAGATTTACTTCAAATAATTTCGCTTACCTCAAAAGACAAATGAGATAATCGAAAATGCTCTTTAAATTGATTATCAGAAAAATTCGTAACAACTTTTTCGACATAATCATCTATTTCTACGATTTTAAAATTGGAATTACTACATGGTATAAACAATTTGGCAGCAACAGCCAACGATGAAATATTGTTATTTATACACTGTTGAATAACTAATTGCTCCTGTAAATTTTCGTCTTCAGTAGCTTCGTTAATAACAACATTTAAAATATTTAAAACAGCTTCACGACGGTGATGACTAGACATGTTTTAAGCTTATTTAGAGTAATGGTGGCTGTTGCTATCACGTGACTGCTACTAGGTTAGAACGTGTTAGAACTGTGTATTCTCATACAGCGGAAAGCACTTAAAGCGCTATCTAGCTGCCGAGATATAGCCGCTTTACAAGGCAACGTGCCCAATGTGAGACTACATATAGCTTTAACTGGCATAAGATTTCTCATTAAACAAAACGTTACTATGCTTCCACATTCTCTATACTCTTCTGATCTCTCTCCATACAATATTTTTCTGTTTTGATAATTGAAATAATGCTTAAAAGAAAGTAACATGACAATATTGAGGCTATTCAAGTGGTTGTGATGATGGAGCTGAAAACCATTCTGAAAGAGGCTTTCACCAGTTGCTTTCAGGACTTGCAGAAAGGCTAAACAGCTTCACGACGGTGATGACTAGACATGTTTTAAGCTTATTTAGAGTAATGGTGGCTGTTGCTATCACGTGACTGCTACTAGGTTAGAACGTGTTAGAACTGTGTATTCTCATACAGCGGAAAGCACTTAAAGCGCTATCTAGCTGCCGAGATATAGCCGCTTTACAAGGCAACGTGCCCAATGTGAGACTACATATAGCTTTAACTGGCATAAGATTTCTCATTAAACAAAATGTTACTATGCTTCCACATTCTCTATACTCTTCTGATCTCTCTCCATACAATATTTTTCTGTTTTGATAATTGAAATAATGCTTAAAAGAAAGTAACATGACAATATTGAGGCTATTCAAGTGGTTGTGATGCTGAAAACCATTCTGAAAGAGGCTTTCACCAGTTGCTTTCAGGACTTGCAGAAAGGCTAGCAATGCTGTATTTATTGCAGAGGGGACTATTTCAAAGGTAAGTTGATAAGTTGACTTTTATATTTTTTACAGACAGTCTTGGAACTTTATGGACAAAGGTTATAGATAACTATTATACTATAAAGTAACTAATAAAATTCTGTTGAATTTTGGCCCTACAAAGAGAAATGCAATAACAGGAAGTAAAACATACTTGGAAAATCAGAAATAATCCTCATCAGCAGTAATACCTATCTTCAATGCTCAGGCAGACTATAGATCCCACTGAGTAGAACTGGTGTAGGTGGTAGAACTGAGCGGAATATAACCAAAGAAGTCATCCAGTGCATGCATCACCTTGTCAAGGATTTGGAACCGTCTTCCTTGCAGATTCTTGTCTAATGAATGAAACAAATAGTAAACAGAAAGTACAGTGCCAAGGGAATATGGGGGATGCATTACTGTTTCCCAACCAAATTGGATAATGATATTACAGGTGACCTTAGCAATATGTGGCTTCATGTTGTCCTGTAACAGAATGACACCTTTCAATTCACAAGCACTGGATCCATAGTTTTCAATTTCTCATGATCATGTTCCAATTGCTGCAAGTACACAGTTGTTCTCTTTTACTTCAAATAAAAATTCAAGTACTTTTCGCTTCTTCTTATAAGAAAATTAAATCATAACAATAGCACAAGTTCAAGCAAAAGATTGATATATTTATTATTTGGCTAAAGTTTTTCAGCTTAAAAAAGCTATCTTCAGTAACATTCAGCAAAAAGAATTACAAAATGATTTTTGTAATTCTTTTTGTGCTGTTGTTATGATTTAATTTTCGTGCACAGTTGTATTGATTGCCTAGTTAGGTGACAGCAGTTTATGATGTATGATATCTCTAATAGTCCACCAAACATAGAACATAATCTTCTGTTGATATGGTGTGATTTTTTTGTTTGGGAATGGGTTCATGTGGTGCTAACTAATGATGACAGTACCATAGAGTATCATAACGAACCTACTTCTCATCAAAGGTCAGCATTCTGTCTAGAAACAGATCCTTCCTTGACAAGACAGCAAAGAAATACAGGCATTTGATCTTGTCACTTTCTGAACCACATCAACTCATGTGGGACACATTGTCCCACTTTATTTCATTTCCTGAGCTGATGGAAGTGTTGTCAAATGGTTTCTGCATTGTAATTGAATATTTTTCCTAATACTTCATGTATGGACATTATTGGTCTCAATAGCTGCTTTGAATGACTCCTCGTCTATGGCTTGTGGATATTCTGAATGTGATGCATCTTGGAGGGATTCATCACCATTCTTAAATTTCTTAAACCACCATTATATGGTCCCCTCATTTACTATATTCTTACTGAATGTAGGCATTCAGTAGGAATATGGTAAATGAGCATATTTTTTTTCTTGCTACACTAGCATTTGTTCCCAATCTTAAAATCATACAGCATATAGGCTCATATAACATTATATGGAGTTCATATGTTTGACCTGCTCTTATTGATATCCCTGTTTAACTGAGGTAATCACTACCAGCTCACTACAAAAATAAATAATCACAAACATGCTACCTTCCTCTTTTCTGTCTCACTTCTGAACAAATGGTATGGGGAATGTGGCAGTTTGATCAGGTGAAAATCCAACAGAACTTTATTGGTTGCCTTATATTATCAGTATTATTATACTATTACTAGTTTACTAGTATACTACACTGAACAGATCTACTTCATGACAAAAATTACCATAATAATGAAAACTTTGTATGAATAATCTAAATTGATTTATTTAAATACATCTTATTCAAAATTATGTTAAATAAATTAATTTATTCAATTAGCAACATCTAACAATAATTACAGGTTACTATCATAAATTTAAATATCTCTATTAATTTTATTTAAATTAGTTGAAATTTAAAAACTACTGTTTATTTATTTAATATAAAAGTATAATATATATTTATATGCATAATTTGATAAAATTAGAAATAAAATCAGAAGTATATCTATAAAAGTTTAACATACATAAACAATTTGAAGTTGAACATTTAACAATCAGAATCTAACACAGAATACATACAGCTAGTCCTTGACTTATGACAACATAATCAATATATTCTGAGAGTGATCAATACAGTTCATGAGTACAAATCCATGTGCAATGATCTGATATACAAAAAGCATCCTTTTTTTGCCTTGTTCTTGTATTTTTTGTTTGTGAAGTTTATTATAATAAAATAGAGTGTAAAAATAAATATTGGTAATGGACAATCCATAAATTATGGGCATTTCCAACTTCCAATCACTTTGAGCAATGACTAGTGATGTCAAATAAATGGATTTTTCTAATTATCAGTTAGTCGATTAGTTTCTTGTTAGTGACAGGTTAACTGATGCATTTTTGTTTTGCTGATAGAAAATAATACAATAAAATGAAACTGGCTATTATAGTATTTTTAATTAATAATTTGAATTACATAAAAATGAAATTTGATAATTAACAAATATATAATATGTAAATAATTGTGATTTCTGTATTCAATCATGTTTATTGATTCAAAAATTATTTTCAAATCATTTAATGCAAAAATAGATGAGGTGAAAAATTAGTTAACATGAAACAATCTCGCAGGCACAGTGATAAAGCATACTTTACATTGTATTAAAACATTGTTAACATGAAACAGATAATTCAAAAATATTAATTAAGATGAAAAATTGTTTTGCCCCAAGAAAATTATTATAATTTAAATGTTATATAAACCTAGAGTAATACATAACTCTCTTTGAGTTGAAACATATTGTTAGACTTGTCCCATTTCATCAAGGGGGGTAAAATTAATAGTAATTGTGGGTATTAGCATGTCTTCGAATTTTGAAATCAAAACTATGATAATTGACAACAGATACAATTATTAACTAGAAATAGAAAAATAAGCATGTAATACACTTGTAACCAAAAGTACTCCAATGGAATAAACTTTCTGTCTTTTATCCTACTATGTTAATAATTGGATACAATAATTCTTTTTGAGATGTTGTTTTTTTAATCAACAGCACCTTAAAGAATGTAAAGAAAAGCATGTAAGGAAATATGCCATACATTTGAAGACTAAAACTGAACTTCTTCAAATCATTAGTGATTAAATAAATGCAACTGTTCAAAAAATGAAATTTATAGAAATTTCACTATTTTGAAATCTACTCTATCTGCAATGATAAAAAATCAAACTTACTTTCATGGACATCTGTTGTACAATTCTCATGTACTGGTTTAATGGATAATGTACATATCTTCACATATCCTTGGTTGCAAATAAATAATGTTCTGAAGACTTTTGTCTATTTTTTTCATAATTAACCTCATGCTTTGACTCAAAGGCTATGGCTTTTCTTTTGCAATTAGTTGCTATTGCTTGCTAACCTTAGACACTTCTTGTGCTCTCCACTCCAATTAAAGATATATACAGTTATAACATCCATCAAGCCAGTATAGAGATTTGTAAAACAGATATCCTCGACAGTAATTTTGTTTTTTTATAATAATGTTTGATTTTCGAATGTATTAGAATGTATTGGAAGTATTGAGTTTTGTATGTGTTAAATGTATTGGAGTAAATTCAAGTTTCAGATTTCTGTTAGAGTTAATGTTACAATGCACTTAACTCAGAGGGGCAAGTACATTTTTACTATGTGTCACTTCTTAAACACTTATTCAAATGATGAATATCATTAGATTAGAACAATTTATAGAATGTATTATTGGAAAAAGTACACAGAAAAATTACCAATCTATTCAATTAAAATTAAACAACATGAATAAATATTTTAATAAAATATCATTTTCCATTTATAACTTATGAAATTTATACAACTTCTCTTATAAGTGGTTAAGCAGTTTCAGTTATAATCAATGTGACAATCCTACTGATGACCTAAGGGAACTGAACCCCATCATAAATTGAAGACTATTTGTATATATGATATATACAGATAGTCTTCAACACAAGTACTCAATACATATATAAGATAGATTTTTACAATTATCATATTTTACATTTTTCCATGTTATACATTTTAAATATTTGAATCCAATTCATTTTCATACAAACTGATATAAAATTTTTCAAAATTTATTATATTATAAAATTGAAATTTCTGCATTTTACAATATGTTGACAACTTGATCATAAAATATTTATTTTGCTTTGTATAATATTTATTAAACTTTATTTAGTAAACTTTATGTGTATGAATTTGAGCATGCATAAAAATAAATCTGACATGCAGTAACCTTGGTAACAAGTTATTTTTGATATTATTCCTCTTTTCACTTACTTTTTATGTTAACTGCTTACTAATTTTGGATTTGTGATTTCAAATACAGTAACTTTATTTTTGACTTTGTGGTTTTGGACTTATGTTTTTTTATTTGGACAAAATTATTATTTCAAATGTTTAATATTCAAATTTTGATCATGTGTTTGTTGACTGATTTTGTTATTGAACTAACATTATTGAAATTGTTTAAATTACTGTATATATTTCTGATTTAAAAATAACAGAAAAGAAAGAAAGAAAAAACCTTTGTCACTTGAAACAGAAGTTTTAATTTTTAAAAAAGTGGATAATAGTTAATAGTTAACAGTTATAATTAATAGTTTTTAATTTTTTTAAAAAAAGTGATTTCTTATAAGAAACAAGAATATCTTTCATTAAAAAATTTGGGAATTTGATCTACTTTTTTAACTTTAAATACTCTTGTAAAAATTCATGGAAATACTGTACAGGTAGGCCTCGATTAGTGCGAATTCAAATAATGCAATATTCGATTAGTGCAACTTATAAAAATGATACCATTTTTCAGTTAGTGCAAACAAATATTCAATTAATACGAGTTGTAAGCATAGACCAGTCTTACTAACAAATGTCCGTCCGATGTCAATTAACACAATTAACAAATTAACGTTCATTTTCGATTAGTAAAACCAGAGGAGGAGCAGTCCAAGAACAGTCACTTGGCTTTGAAGGGGTGAAACCCAAAATTATGGGCTTTTTGCCGTTATATATATATAATATTTAACATTACTATTATTCAGCTTTGTTATTGTATACATATAGTATAGTACAGAATTTTCTTTTAAAGAGTATAGAAATGGATAAATGGAAGAAAACTTTTGATGATAAAACAGGAAACAGAAAAAAGAAAAGGTTAGTGATTACGCTAAACTCGGCTAAAGCAAAAAATGGATGTGATTGAGCGACATAAAAGCGGCACTCAACTTCCGCTTTTAATATGCTCTTTTATTTTTGATTTCACTGTTGGTTTGATGATGGTATGAGACACAATTCCTGGTAAGTTATTAATTGATTTGGTGGTTGGTTTGATGATAGTATGAGATGCAATTCCTGGTAAGTTATTAATTTAGATTTTTGATGATGGTATGAGATGCAATTCCTGATAAGTTATTAATTTAGATGGATGAAAACGATGTAAAATGTGAAAATAAATATATTTTAAACAGTTAGTATTGTGGTTATAACGTAAAATATGAAAATAAATATTTCTTAAACAGTTAGTATTATGGTTATTCAATGAGGTTGGCTAATGGCCAAAATCTCACAAAGCAAGAACCAATTACCATATGAGGTTGGCTTATGGCCAGAATCTCGCAAAGCAAGAACCAATTACCATATTTTACATATAGTTAATACTTCGAATACTGCAAGAAATTCGTGGAACCCATTATTCACACTAATCGAGGCCTACCTGTATTTTGAATAAATTGCTTCTCTCTTAATTTATGTTTTCCCTCATTTCATATCATTTTTATTTTCTCTTTGCAAAACAAAATTTGGGCAACATTGTACAGTATCCAAATGATTGGTACAATAAGTAATAAACTTGCAATCATTCAGTATAATGGCATTTGTTATAACTTATTAGAAAGAAAAGTTATTTCACATATATAGATTTGAGAAATTAAGAAATTAAGATATTAAAATTTATTAAAAACTGTAACAGAAAAATAGTTTTGTGACTAAAAAACAGAAAGTTTGGAAAAATTAATTATTATAAAGCAAAGAAGCAAAAGAAATTTACTTTTGTTTCTAAATGATCTGTTAAAAAAATATTTAATATGTTTGTAACAAATCATTCAAAACTTAAATAATTTTAATTTATTTTTAAATATAGGCATTTCCTGGATTATGCATATCTGATTTTAATAAATCAGATTTTATGTAAAATGCATTTCATAAATGCTTTTGATATAATGTTTCTTGTAAGTTACAAGTTCAAATATGCTGATTTGCAACATTTAAAAATTCAAAATACTTGATTCACTTGTATTATAAATTTTGCTTGTTGATTTTAAGTACAGTGAAACCTCTCTATGTTGGATACATTTGGTTCTTTCAAAATACAGTGGGTGATCAGTTAATGAACAGTTCGGATAACGAACACTTTTTTGAAAGATTTTTATGTTCGGTTAACGAACACATGTTTTGGATAACGAACACTTCACAGAACAAACTGTGGAACCCGTGGACTGACCGAATGACAGATCAGCTGGATGGCTGCGTGGTAAAGCCGTGGCTTACCATTCTGGAGGATCCGGGGATCCCACTCCTCCAATTTTTTAGGAGGGATCTGGACCCGAACCATTGAAACCCATCCTTCAATCTTCCGAATGACCCCATCATGGGTGTTAGTCAGCCTGTGATGTTGGCGGCTCTATAAGTGGCTGCCGCCAGATAAAAATATTCCATGAAGATATTTCGGCTTAACTAACGAAAATCCATCGATTAATAATTGACAATCGATGCCATCGCACGGCCCTCCTAGTCAATAGTAGCACAGATTTCTATATCTTTGAGAGAGACATTTTGAATGATATTATTATAGAGATGAAATTTATGAACCATATGTTCTACCATTTATAGATGCAGTGAGTCCAAGATTCATAGTGGTGAATGATAATGCCTGTCCACACAAGCATTGTCTTGTAGATCGATCTCTTGATGAACACAGAATTGATTAAAGAAATTGGCCAGCCAAATCTCCTGACCTAAATCTAATTGCTGTTTTTGGAATACAGGCTGTTGCTTTCATTCCACCTTCCAAAACATTTGTTGAGCTTAATACTATCCTTTTTGTATGAATAGTCATTAATAACTTAAGAATTTTTTTTTGACAATTTTATGGACAGTATGAGAAAGCATTGTGAGACTTGGATTGCAGTCCAAGGTGATCATATTTCTTATTAAGACTAGTTTTAAATGATTTTTTTTAGATCATTTTGGCCATTCTGAAATATTTTTTTTGAAAAACAAACTGAAATCTTTTAATTTATATATATATAAAATAATGTGTTCAAGCTTATGAAATGTTAAAATAAATTTTATTTTAAGTTTTAGATATTTCATACTTTGTACTTTAAATTAATATAAACTCAAAGGCAAAAGTATAGACTAGTAGACTAGTAAAAGTATAGAAAAGGTAGAATAACCTTTGTTGATGAATGGCAAAGAAATTGTTCTAATTAAAACTAATAACTAAATATTTATCTTTTTAAAAATGCATCCTTCTAATACATTTTCCACTAATATCTATCAATATTCAAAAAGACTGAGATTGCAAAAGATGATTTATAAGATCCCACAGATTGTTGCATCAAAAACTGCTTGAATTTTGTTATTTATGGATTATTTTATTCAGAAAAGAGTGATCTAATCAAATATATAAAAATATTTTCATGAATTGATAAAATATTGCAATACACAGCCACATAAATGAATATCAAATATTTTTAATAGAAGATTCCATATCTGATCTTTTGAACTGAAAATTTAGATTAAACATTAAAACCAGGGTACTAAGACCTTGAAAATTTCACACAGTAATAAGTAAGCAATGTATTAAACATTGCTTATTATATTTAGGCAAAATTAATTTCTTTGCACTAATGTATCTTTTAGTGTATGAAAGAGATTTGTATTACATTTGTAATGTGTGTAACACAATGGATTAGGGCAGGGATGGGCAATCTTTTTTTTACGTAAGGGCTACATTTAAAACTTTTGAACTGATGCAGGCTGTACACAAGGAAAAAATAAAATGAGGATGACTTTTTCATCAAAAGGTAGAATTACCAGAAATTAAGCCAACTGTAATTGAGTGAGAAAAATCACAATTATTTATTCATATATGATTATAAATTAACATAAGCATACTTAATATGATTTCTGGAACTGATGTGAACATAATGGGCCGATTGTTTAAACAGAGTTTCTGTCATTCATGGTTTATGGTAAAAACCACTTTTAGATGGAATTCAGATAAATCACAGTTTTATAAGCATTGCAGAGACGTTGATTATGTCAAGCCTAACAGAACAAAAGTCAAATCTTGGCTGTTAGTACAGTTCGTATGCACCCTGTCATTTGAAAATTTTCAGCCAATCAGTATCTTGGACTCTATCAATGACACCAGTAATATGGCAGAAGTTCAAAGTGAAGAAATGAAAAATGTTTTAAATGTAATTTAAAACATTTAATATATTCTTTAAATTATATTTCACTTAATAATAATTCCAATTAAATATGGAGGATTCTACAAACTATGAAAATTTAACACATGTGCAAGAAGATGCTGCATAGATTATAAACTTGGCTAGTGGCTGGTCTAAAAATATACTTTAGTAACCAGTTTTCTAGATCTCATCTGAGCTGCAGCATCTGTTAAGATGCTTCATTTATGCAATGCAAATTTTATAAAACCATGGTTCCGACCGCAGCCAAGGTCTAGAACGTGTTTAAGCAATCAGCCCAATATATCCGAAATATTTGATTGAATATTAGTCACTGGTAGTTTTAAATTATTTTTGAGATGTGTATCTGTTAGCCAATTTCTTGTTTTACTTTTTACTAAACTCATTGTGGGAAAAAACTGTTCACATACATAAGTTGTAGAAAATAACAATCAAATTTTTGCTGCATAATTTCTTAAGTTGGAAAATTGATTTTATTTTGATAAAAGTTTTATAAAAATATACCAAATTTTTTCTTTACAAGCATCTTTCAAATCTAAATTACTTTATAAATTCATTATTTCCAATTGAAGTTCATTTGGTGCATTTTCTATATTTACTGAAAAAGGCATTAATCAGTTTGAGATGTGTATCTGTTAGCCAATTTCTTGTTTTACTTTTTACTAAACTCATTGTGGGAAAAAACTGTTCACATACATAAGTTGTAGAAAATAACAATCAAATTTTTGCTGCATAATTTCTTAAGTTGGAAAATTGATTTTATTTTGATAAAAGTTTTATAAAAATATACCAAATTTTTTCTTTACAAGCATCTTTCAAATCTAAATTACTTTATAAATTCATTATTTCCAATTGAAGTTCATTTGGTGCATTTTCTATATTTACTGAAAAAGGCATTAATCAGTCCTATACAGCACTAAAGCAAGTGGAATATTTTTTATTGTGGCATAACGTTTTCGAACCATATGCGGTTCCTCATCAGTGCCCCACATACAAAATAGAACATTAACTGAATATCAGAATATTAGAACAAACATTATAACAAAAATTTTTAAACATTCGAACAAATTAACAAAATAGAATATTTACATACGTATACATAATACTTGTCATTAATTTCAAATATACTAACTAATTAAAGATTGTATCATATACACATTTAAATATGATATACATTCACATAATCATTAATAAAATTAGAAAAATATTACAATAACTGGTTGCTCTACATTCCATAGTTTAAAACATCTTATTAAGATAGACCAGGATAGATGCGAAGGCGTCGTCGTCCACTGTCTTTCGTCACCCCTACAGACGGAGGATAATGTTCACAGTCTATTGAGTGCGCACCATTTCCATGCTTCCGGTAATAGAACCGGGGCTGACTCATTGATTATATCCCCTAGTCTTAGTCTTCTCTCTATTTCCATAGATTCGTGGATATTATGTCCTATCTGGTCCATAATAGCCTTTATTATTCGAGCATCATTCCAATTTATGGTAACATCGTCACTATAAGCTGTAATCGCAAGGGAAGTAGTCAACCTTCCTGTGGTGATATCCCTTATGTGTTCTTTGATTCTTTTACTCAAACTACGAGCTGTACTCCCTATATAATACTTTGTATTCATTTGTATTACTGAAAAAGGTGCTGTAAAAATCAGTATTTCATTTCCTTGGTTAAGGAATTTATTTTATTTTGTTACGACATGGGCCATACAAACTACTAATGCAGGCTACATACAGCCTGGGGGCTGCAAGTTGCCCACTCCTGAATTAGGGAATAAAAAAATTTTAAAGGATGCATTTTATTTAAACAATGCTCTCTAACAGAAGACAATAAAATTATGTGAGGGGCCAGGAATTTTTCCCGAATTGGAGATAAGGAATTTGTAAGAGAGGGAAGAGATACAGTTAATAACAAATACGAAGATATATGATGACATATCATATGGTACCTCGATCAACTTGCAGACTTTTGTCCCTTATAACAATAAATTGTGACATAAGCTTTCGTTTAGGTGTCAGACAAGAAAGCAGAAACCGACACTTAGTGCATCGCAGAAGTAAACATCCTGCTTTTCCCTGGAAAAGGAGAATGAAGAGGTCACAATATTTAAGAGCCAACACCGACCTTGATCAGGGTTCGTTCTACGTAGTTCTCCAGCTTGCTCAGTTCGTGCAGCTTGTTCTGCTTGCTCCCACCAGCTCCCCTTTCATCTACCAGCTTGACTTCAGTTTTCCTATTCAAATGAAATTCTCCAATATTATTCTGAGACCATCTGTGTACGTGGCTGAAATCACCATTCTATTCGTATTTGACTTTGACTCCGTCGTTGAGTGGGACGAAGTCCGATATGAGAACCCGACAGTAATACTTGCCAGATCTTCCTCATTTCTTTTTCAACATCTACCTTTTCTGTGAGTTAATTGGATTAAAGACTGTGACACTAATTGGAGTAAAGACTATCTGTGTTCAGCGTCCTCTGACCTCCGTTTTAATATAATCAACTCATGGATTTGTATTACAGGTACCTCTCTTAAGTTGTTACGAGATGATATATTAGAAATCTCTCTGTTGAATAAAAGAAGCAGTTGAAGTTTACTTCAATGTTATCTCTGTCTCCACTGATTGAATTACCTCGTTACCCATCCTTACGCAGTGCGCAGTTTACCACTTAAGGTCTAAGGACTGTCATTCTCTACTGGTCCCAAGTGCGAGACTCATAATTATAAAAAAATTAACTTCATGGCCATTTTTTTGAGAAAATACAGCAGACAATCAAAAATGGATTTATAAGTGATACTTTTTAAATAAAATAAGCTTACCATTCCTGAATCTGATCCAAGTTATTTTCAAACTGAACTCCATTTCCTGAAAGCTGTTGCCCACGTTTCCAGCGAATTAATTCATTATCTAATACACTTTTTTGAAGCTCATTTAACTGCATAATTGTTTCATGATGCTTTTCCATTAAAGCCTAAAAAAATAACAAAATATTTATTATTATTAAATTAGAAACAAGCTAAGCACATTATATATATAATAATGAAAAATTTTTAATTCTGTATAAAAAATTTTTTCTGTTCAATACTTTTGTGTGATATTTCTTGGTTTTAAAATATCTATCTAAATTTATCACCAAAAAATTAATTTGAGCAAATTTTGTTTTAATATTAACAAAATTTTAAAAATGGGATTGGATTAGCAACACTCTGCAATATACATTTCATTATAGCAATAGAATGCATCTTTTATAATTTTTTTCATTATTCCATTATAAGCTGAAATCCACAAACAATACCAATAAAAATTATCAATATTGATATAATCTTACACACACAATAATCTCAGCTAAATTTGCTAAAACCTGTATTAAATAAAAATAAATTTCTGAATCTTTTTGAAATTTTATATATATAATTATTTTATTTATAATTTAAGCATCTCAAGATCAAGGTGTAATCTTCAAATATTAACCACAATAACTCAGTGGTGCCTGGGTAATATTTAAAATTAATTATTTTTTTAAGTGGATTGTATACTCTTTTCTTCCACTAAAAATATATTTTTTTATATATTTTTTCTTAAATAAATAGAAAAATTCTTTAAAATATTGTGAAAACAAATTATTTATGTGGATTCTATACTCTTTTCTTCCATTAAAAAGATATTTTTTTTATATATTTTTTCTTAAATAAATAGAAAAATTCTTTAAAATATTGTGAAAACAACTTCCTAATAGTTGTAGAATAGAGAATAATATCTCTGCATAAGTAAGTCACTTAATTTAATGGTTAGTGCCATTTAGAAATAGAGTAAACAAAATTACTTTTTCAAATTATTGGTCCCTGATGATGACTCCGAAGGAGGGTTGAAAACGTTTGTCAAATAAAGTTATTTCTGCAGTCTTGTGCTTGTTTTTGAGTGTAATTGTTTTGGAATAGTGCAGAAGCAGAAAGATGCAAAGAAGTAATCTTACACATTTTTTAAGTCTTCACAATTTAATTTTTTCTTGTGTAGAGAACTTACAAATAAAATGCAATATTTTTATCTAGAAAATAAAACTTCAAAGTTGCAATTTTCACAATCACAAGTAATCTAACAGCTAACAACTCTGCTTAATTCAGAATTTGCATTTATTAGATCTAGTATTCCTAAACCCAAAAATAACCTTCATAATCTTATACTTAATAATTCAACAATGTCCAGAAATAACATAGTTGAAAAATAATTAATTAAAAACTAATTAGCAATACAAATAAATGTTGTAATGAACTTAAATCTAATGAGTAAATTGTCAAAACAAGAAAATTAAACCCAAGTTAATTTATTCACAATAAATAACATTTATATAATAAAAAATAATGACCACTAAATAACTTTTTTACACTGATACAAAAAATAAAGTAGAACATGTTAATAGCAAATAATTTGTGTAACTCAAATAAATCAATTCAAAAACAATTCTATCAGTTCAGACAAATAGTACAGTCAATCAAAAAAGTATTGGGACACAACAAACTCTCAATCATTTATTGAAAAATGGTAAGTCACTTAATTTAGTGGTTAGTGCCATTTAGAGATAGAGTAAACAAAATTACTTTTTCAAATTATTGGTCCAAATGAGATGGGCAAAGCTTAAAATCTCAAGAATGATATAAAATCATATTCAAAGTTTGAAAATTCTATGGTATGAATGAAGAAAATCAGATTTTAAAAAATTATTGATAAAAAACTAAGTCTTATGCAAATTACCAAACTACTGGAAAAAGTAGTTTGGTAATTTCAAAAAAGTCAAAAAGTGACAAAAATTTATTAAAATATTATCATGTTTTTAATTAAATATATTTATTGATATGTTTTTTTCTCCAACAAAAATTTCAATAAAACTAAAATAAAAAATTTTAATTTTTTTTATAAATTTTTGAATTTAGAATCAAAAACACAACATATATGAAAATCGTCCACAATCGTACATAAACAGCTATAATATTTTCTACTTTACTTTAATTGGCCTGGGAATACTTTGTTGACACATTACACCTATTACCACAGGCATGGCTTGGCTGTGATTTCCTGCAAAACGAGTGGACCCTATAAAACAATAAAAGTGTCACACCCCTTTTTATAGCTTGGGGTTGTTTACATTAGGATTTTTTCATATTTTACTAAATTATCTGTAAAAGTAAAGCAATAAATGAACAAATAAATAAGAATATTGTGTATTTTAACAGAATTAACTAAAATTTTCGTATTACCAGCAAAATTTTTTCAAAATTAACAAATTTTACAGTTCATCATATTAAAATCCCATGTTTTATTTAAAATTTCAAAAATAAATTTATCTCACCCCAAAATCAAAATATGATTACTAAAATCTAATAGACTAGAAAGAAGAATCAATGATTTGATGAAAAATAATCCAAATTCTACAAATACAATACATTCACATTTTCTATCTCTAGAACAGAATTTAAGAAGAAATTTCGGCAATCAGAAAATTTAGGACTTATCATTGGAGGCACATATTTTCACCCAATAAATGCAAAAACTGCTCCGCGATAGCTGTGCTGTGTAACTCCAGATTGAATTTTTTTTAATCATTTTTTGTTCCACTTCCATGGCACACATTGACAGACATCAATGGGTCATTTGACCCATAAACAATAAACATGGCATGAAAATAGTGTGATAAAAAAAAACAAAAAATTCAGGAATGTTGTAGTAATAGAACTATGAATGTGTGACAAGAATTTTATTTACATAGATGAGGACTGCATAGTAATAAATAACAACAAGTTATACTGATTGTAATTATAAGCTCAGTGGATCTAGTTATATGTTGTGATAGCAATACATGTTTGCTTGCATTTTTAAGCTGTAATAATATTTGATGTTCTAAAATTTGTTTGTAATTTGAAATTTTTTGTAACTGAAAAGTGCTAGAAAGTAGCTGAAACCGTTATCAAAGTATTTTAACCCTTTGCGCTCCTGAAAAATATTTTTTTTAACGGTCTACCGCTCGAGCGAGCCATTTAAAAAAATTATGATTTTTTGTTTTTTTGCCATAACTTTTTCGCATTTTAATATTTTGACACGAAAAAATTGGATTTTGTCGGCAATATACCGTACTCTGATACCCTTTTTTAGTTTTGATGAAGAATCAAAAGAATAAGAGAAAAAAAATTCGAAAGCAATTAGGCCTAATTTGCATATGTAAATAATACATA